>CM062808.1:110062195-110212943 GCA_031772625.1 Pinus tabuliformis
GCGGATCTCAAATCTTATGAAATAATATTTATATAACCATCAGGTTAGGTTCATGGAATTGCAGATGTGTATGTATACATGCCCGCTCCTCTATGTCCCCAATTGTGATATCACAATGTGATTAATCATAATCGCACATCTTGATAACCCTGGGCCTTTGTAAGTGCTCTTGTAATCTCCGATAGCGATCCTGCGATGCAACATGGGCCATCGATCTGCACATTTGATCGACAGTCCTAGTTGACTCCATCAGTCGTCATCGCAAGTACTATGTAGTCTGCACCGATATCTATTGATTACTTCCATCAATTGAGATTCACCAATCAGATCTAGACCGTTGATCGGCCAGATCTTATGGTTACTGTGCATTCACTTGTTGAAACCTCTGATACTCTGTTTTTCTTTGTTTTCACTTGTTTTTGCCTCCTGATAGTGTTTTTCCGCCATTTTGAAAGGTTTTCTCATGCGATTGTTTTTGGTCTTTTAAATGATTTTAAGAGTTTTCAAGACTTAGAAAGTGTTCTTGGATCCATTTGGATCAGGGGTGCTTTGTGTTCGAACAACGAGGTTCACGTGCCTAGTGAGTGCTAGTGTTACTTGTGTCAAGGTTATTTCACCGCAGAGAGAGAGGGTGGGAGTGAGTATCAAGTTGAATGGGAGGAAACCCCAACTCTGTTAGAAACACACAACACAACAGGACATGTGTAGCTTCCAAAGGAGCAATCCACACGAATTCGACAGTCACAACACACAAGGTAAGATATCACATACAACACTCAGTGGGTCAATCCGCGCGGGTGCAATGGTTGTTATAGAAAGTTTAAGTGAAAGGTTATGCCTGATCTCCGGGGAGGTAACCAACATGGAAAAGACAACGTTAACAACTTATACAATAAATTTTCATAAATATATGTATTAGAACAGCTGACATGTTAAAGCAACATGTATTACAAGTGTTCAAGATAAATCTTACAAACAATTACAACACATGTGTGAAAATGTGTTGGATTGTTAGAAGGCTTCTGAATTAAGCAAAAGTTACAAGACAAATTGGTACACCATTACATTACTAACCCCATGGGCAGGGCATTGGAGCCCCTCCTCACTCCTCAAAAAAAATATTATAGACTCTCAAGACTATGTGGGAGGAGCCAAAGTGAAAAGTCCTTTGCATGTACAAATGAGGGATATTTATAGTCAAGGGAAAAAATTACCCTTGTGACTATTCGACTTCCCTCATGACTGTTTGAATTTCATCACTTTTTAACTTTACATGACTCTTCAAATTACAAGTGGGTCTCTTGGACTTCCATGTTACATTACATTGATTAACAAAGTATGGCCCACAGTAGTGATGTGGCTGACATGACTCATGACATGACTCGACATGACAATGTTGGTACGTTCGTGTTGTTGCTAGTGTGCATGTCGAGCTGTAGTGGTGTTGAGTGATGGATGTTCTCATGGTGTATCACAGCTTCACCTCTACATGGCAAGGAGTTTGGAGTCTTCGATGGTCATTGGGTTTGCTTGATGTTGCATTCGCATGTTTCTCCTTACTTGTGCTTTGGCATGCTTGACATGTTCATCTGTTTGCAAAAATTGCATGTTTGTCTATTCATTCGTCTTTGAACACATCTTTTCATGTTCATTCATCCATTTGTCCATGAAAACATCTTCACATGTCCGTTCGTTCGTGAACACATCTTCGCACGGTCATCCATTTAAGAACACATCTCCTTGCATGGATCATTTTTTCATCTGTTCACGAACACATCCTTTTTCATGTACTCCCCTTGCTCATCTCATCTGTCATCGCATCATTTCTATTCATGTGCCTATATTTGGAATCACTCATGACGAGATGACATCATATCTATAAACCTCCTAGTCTACCATGATGCATGATCATTTTCGGATGCAGGTGACCGGGAAAGAGGACAAGGTTACAGAACTATGCAAGGTAAGTTTCGAGTTGGGATGCAGGGTCTGTGCACTTTTGACAAAAAATGTGCAGAGGTCACTAGGAGATAGAGATGGACATTCTTGATTGGCAGTGACTCTCCACGGGATTTGGCTCGGTTGGAGGACAAACCTACGCAATTTTTGGGAGAAGCAATGCAAGCTGTAGGAGGACTGGGCAGGTAAGAAATGAATAATTTCTAGAGTGAGTGGTCAGCAAGAGCTTGGCAGCAAAAACTGTGCAGTTCCTAGAGGGAGCTGGTAATGAGCTATGGGAGCTTGGCAGAAAAAACTGTGTAGTTCCTTAAGGGAGATGGTAGTGGGATGCTTGGAGATGTTGGCAGGAAAAAACGTGCAGTTGCTAGGAGGCTAATCTGCTAACCACCTCTGCGCAGTTTCTAAGCTGAGAAGACTATTGGGTTGTAGAGGGATTTCTCATGAAATCTGTGCAGTTTCCCAGGTGAGTAGCCACCCGGCTGACTAGTGACTGACTAGGAAAATTGCGCAATTTTCTAAGGGACACAGGGACGGGCACTGGGTGTCTATCTAACCTACCTATGTACTTTTCTCTGTCAGCAGAGCGGGCATGATCTATAGCCTTTGCACAATTTTTTAGGGGAGTTAGTCCTCGGTTGACTGCCCAATCAAACTCTCTAGTTGACTAGAAGGAGGGTTGATTTATGAGTTTGTTGGCATCACAACTTGAAATGGCTTGGTGGATGCTTCTGTGCTATTTTGGGTGATAGTTGGTGGAGTCGATGGCAAGGTGAAGGTCCAGCTATTAGAGGGTGATCTGGTCATCGACATTTCAGCAAAAATGACTAAGTGTGTCAGAGAGTGAATATGTACATACGCGACCTTGCAAACACACACTCACATGACAGGACACCTCAAACCATCAAGACACACATGCTCAAAATGACTGAATGATGGTGCAAGTGACAAGCACGACACTTGTGATAGATTGTTGAATGACCATGACGACGCTTGCATGACAATGCATACAACTTTGTGTGTGAGTGTGATGGATGTTTACATAGTGAACACAAAATGCACACATGAAGCGAAGACCTTGTACACAATCAAAACATGGTCGCAAGCGAGACATTGTTAGCAACATGCAAAAGCTGTTCATTGAACAGTCAAGCAAGGAGGGTGTAAGGACTCAACATGAGCCCACGGGGTGAAACTGAGTACATGCAAACATCAAGTAAAACTCTCAAAGGAGGCTTTGAAATTGGATGAGGGCCTAAATTGTGGAGGGTGTTGCAACCGCTACAACATAATAAAATTACTATCCATCCTGAAGATCAACATAAGACAAATTTTATTTGCCCTTGGGGTACCTTTTCATACAAAAATATGTCTTTTGGCCTTAAAAATGATGGAGAAACTTTTCAGTGGGCAATGTCCTATGCTTTCCATGATATCAAACATATCATCGAAGCTTATTTGGATGAGCTAGTTGCTCACTCTCGAAAGATAATTGATCATCCTCATCATCTTCGATTAATTTTTGAGTGATGTCATTTTTATAAAATATAGTTGAATCTGAATATGTGCATTTTTGTTGTCACGCCCGGTCGGTTATTGGTATTCATAATACATACTGAAGGGATTCACGTGGATCCTTTCAAGGTTGAGGCAATAGTTCAGTTTCCTCCCCCATCTACCATCTGTCAACTTCAAAGTCTCCAAGCAAAACCTAATTTCTTGAGCATATTTATGATCAGTTATGCTAAGATTACAAAGGTATTTATGAGATTGTTTAAGAAAGGAGTTCCATTTATATGGGACGATTTCGCTCAGCGCTCATTTGATGCTTTGAAAAAACATTGACCTCTACTCCTTTAGTAAGTCCACCCAAGTATAGCATGGATTTTCTCTTATATATTGCTACAGCAGAATCAACCATCATTATGGTTCTGGTTCAGGAAGACGATGCTCTTTGTGAGCACATGATTTATTATCTGATCCAAGGCTTGGTAGGTATTGCATTACGATATTCTCCTATGGAGAAATTATCTTTGGCAGTTGTTTAGGTTGTCCAATGACTTTGACACTATATTCTACTTAGAAATTTTTTTGTCTTAGTGGTTGTCAACCCATTTCAATTTGTTCTCAGTAGGTGAGTGATTGGGGGAAAATATAACAGATGGATTTTTATTTTACAATAATTTAATCTCAAGTTCTTGTCAACCAAATGTAAGAAATCGTAAGTATTTATAGAATTAATCTCAGATTTTCCTTGTAAAGAAGAAATAGTTTATGAGGAATCATTTCCTGATGAACATAGTTTCCTTATTTCTTCACAACATCCTTGGTATGGAGATGTTATAATATATCTTCAGACCTCGAAGTTTTCGCTCACTTTTTCAAATAACGAGCAAAGAAAATTGTGTCACTTAGTGAAGAGTTGTGTTATTATTAGTGACACTTTGTATCATCGCGAGGTTGATTCAATCCTTAGACATTGCTTAACTTAGAAGAAGTTGAGTCAGTGTTGAATGATTTCCATAGTGGAGCTTTTGGTGGTCATCTATCTGGGCTTTCTACAACCCAAAAAATATTTCATGTAGGGTATTTTTGGCCTTCATTTTTCAAAGATTGTGTTGAATGAGTCAAAAAATACCATCCTTGTCAGGTTTATACTCCGAAGATGTGCATTCATCAAGCTTCACTCTTTCTTGTTATTACCGTTGGCCTGTTCACAAAGTGGGGCATCAATTTTATAACTTGTATCCTACCTTTGGAAGAGGATCATAAGTATATTATTGTAGCAATGGACTACTTTACTAAGTGGGCCGAAGCTATTCCCACTTTTCGGAATGATGGTGAAACAAAAACCCTATTTCTATTCAACCAAGTCATTTCTTGTTTCGGTATTCTTAAAGAGATTATCACTGACCATGGTAGTCATTTCCATAACAAGATGATGGTTGAATTGATTCTCATGTTGGGTTTTCAGTAGGAACATTTGTCTCCTTACTATCCATAAGCCAATGGTCAGGTAGAAGTCGTGAATAAATCCATGAAATTTATCATGCAAAGGAAAATTAATAAAGCTCGATGCAATTGGCATATCATGTTATATCCTATGCTTTGGGCATATCAGATGTCGGTTAACACTGCTACTCGTTTCATTCCTTTTCAACTACTTTATGGCTTGGAATCGATCTTCCCTGTGGAATGTGAAATTCCTTCTCTTAAATTAGTTGTAGAACTTCTTCTAGACACTTCCGGTCTTGAATAATGCCTCGTTTATTTAGAATGTCTTGATGAGTAGCGTCGAGATGGAGCCACAATTAATGAAGCTCATAGAAAGAGAGTGAAGATCCAATATGATAAGGATGTGCATCCTAGGGTTTTCTCTGAAGGTGATCTTCTCCTGGTCTATGACCAAGACAAATACGCCTTGGTGGCAGGAAATTTAAAACCATGTGGTATGGTCCTTTATCATTAAAAATGTATTAAAAAAGGGAGCTTATGAGTTGGATGATTTTGGTGGAAATGAGCTATCAGAGCCTAGCAATGGGATCTATATTAAGGAGTATCATGCCTAGGATTTTGCCTAACATTTTCTTGGTTGTAGATATTGTATATATTTGTGCATATTTGTCTATAGGTTTCCTAGTGATATCGATATTTTTGATCTTCTTTTGTTAACAATGTTGCCAAATATACTATTGTTTTTAACTTACTATCTGAAGCAATATCTCTTGGTATTGATTCTTTACTAGTATACTTGGATTCAGAACTAGTGGTTTCTCAGTTAAACAACATCTATCGTGTGATAGATCCTTATTTATATCACCAATTTTTGGGAGTGTGTTTATTACAAATATTATTTAATATTATCACATTTATTCTTATTCCACCATCAGAAAATGCATTTGTTGATTCCATAGCTAATCAAGCATTAGATTGGCATATTAATCATTCATCACATTAAAAATAAAAAATAATCAAAATTCATTTGTATATATGGTCATCACATCATGAAACCATTTGTATATAGATAGAAATTTTATGTTCAAAATATTATACAAAATTGGGACAAAATGTCCTACAAAATTAGGGCTTAAGCCCAACCATGTATATCAAAATATATTTGGACATATATAATATATATCTATGGGTCTAGCCCTAGATGTTCATCTCAGAACAAGATGATGGCAGTAGCCATCGGTCGGAAGAGCCACACCCAATCTCGTGGTACTCCTACCATATGTCTCTACATAGCCTCTCGTAGATCCTCTATTGTTGCCATAGGTACTTGGTGAGTCAATCTCTCCAAGTTCCTCTATACGATATGGATGAGTCTCTTAGTCTCAGTTCTAGCACTCTCCACATCTCTTCCATGGTGCCTACTTATGGTTAGACCCTCAAGGTCTTACCTGTCCCACATCTGTATCATGATCAAAAAATTTTGCAAGAAATTTTGTCTCAGCAAAAAGAATTTCAATTCATAATTTTGAAATCCAAAGTATCAAATAACATCAAAAGCTTAAAAACAATTTCACAAATGGCACCCCATGTAGTGCTGGGTGGTAGCACTAGATCTGGATCTGATCTAAAATCCATGCCTACATAGGGGTAGTCCTCAATGGTGATGAATGTTTGTTCGCACCAAAGGAAAAACTCATCATCAAATGTTGTTCTAGGGACCTCTCCACCCCTTAGTCTCTTCATAAAGTCAACCCATCTACCTATCCGTGGATCTTTTGGGTTGTTGATGGTAGAGATCAGTTTGGGTCGAAGCCTTGGTAGCCTCTCAATGAAGAAAGTGCAAAGGATAGTATGATACCCAAAATGTTTGGTATTACTCTTTTTGATAGAAGTAAGTTGTTTCTTCAGATTGGTTAGGAGGATTGTACGCCAATCAAAAACTATGGTGAGGAAATTGACTGCTAGGCTCATTATAACTTGTGATGCTTGGTGCAATGAAGTTGATTCTACTACCCTCATAATGGTAAAAAAAGATAATTCTGAGGGGCAAACTCTCCACATCCTTGAATGGGATATGTGTCCCTACCTTCTCATTGTTTCGGGGGAAATATGTGTGAATGTAATCATCCACACAGAGGCTTCCTCAGGCCTTCCCTTACAAATTAACTGGATCTCCTCTTTGGGAAAGTCCAATGATGAATTATATGTCTTATACTTTGATTCGTAGGGGCATTTTATCAATCATAAAAGCATCTTCTTTTGTATCCCAGTAATTCACAAGCATCTCCAGCAGCCTTGTGTTGGTTTTCATATTTTGCATTTTGAAAATTTTCAATAATCCACATTCTCTCAATGCGTCTAGTACTAATGGATCATTCATTACCTCATTATCCACTGCATGATTCTCTCTTTCATTCCATGTAATATTCATCCTACAATTCAAGCATTTTTATCCATTAAAATTCATAATTTCAAAAATTCCACTCTGCACACGTGGGTTCATTTCATACACGGTCGAGTATAGGGCTTACTGATATGTGACTTCAATATGCCCAACCCACATACGCACATAGCATAAATCTAAAAACAAATTTCCTACAGTAAAAGTGTTAAAAAACTATGTAATAGATCTCGCCTACAAATATATGAAAATAGAAATATGCCTAATTCTGCAATTAAACCCAAGAGCTAATACAAGAGAAAAATAGATAAACTTCATATATTTATTAATATCAAACCCTTCAGGTAGGGTAATAGCATACAGTCACTCCTTAAGGAAGGAGAACACTCCACAAGCCATATGCTCTCCAATACAATAATCTTTTACATCTCTCCATGGTGAGTCTCTAGCCTCTATATAGGCTTCATACATACAATACTGTGGGTCATTACCATGGGTCTTTCAATACCATGTATCTAATACAATGGGCTTTTCACATTATTCCTAACTACTTGTGGTCCCTTACATGATGCAGTTTAACCACTTTATTTATTAACTATGGACCATCACATTATTACATTATTCCCTTGGGTACCTCCCTCTGTACCCCATAATATTCCCCTTAGGTATACTACATTCCACCCCCTTAAACATGTTTCATCGCCAAAACATAAGAAAAACACAAATAATAAGATATACTCAAAAGTGCAGTCCATTGGTACCATGCACGTCCGTCTAGCCATCCCAGAGACAAGTGATTACTCAATCTAGCTGGTGCCTCACTCAATTGAAATGGGAGTTGATCTTAGCGGTTCCTCTATGTTGATGTGTTGTTGGTGGATTGTCACAGCTCCTTATCTATCATGCAGGGGTTGTTGTCCTTGTTGTTAATTCGTTGCCATCTTGTTGGTTGTTTTCTTGCTGGGTGATGTTGGTGGTGATATGTTTAAGTTTTAACCAATGGTGTATCTTTCTTTAATTCACCACCTAATAGAGGGAGATTGGTATCTAGTACATGTTGTGGTGCCTGTGGTTGCTTCTTATCCTTCAATATTACTTCAACAACATATTCATAATATGATGTGTTAGTACCTGCAACATCTTCTGCTTCAATTTCCTTAAATTCTACCTATATATTGATGGAAATATCCTGTAATGTAATTTTCTTCTTTTTATACTAGAGCTTCAGGAATTTCTTCTGCACATTAATATTGATAGTACCAACAGATTCCATCCATGGGTATCCGAAAAGAACATCCACATTAGCCATATATGAAGCATAAAAATCAGAATGCAATACATACTTATCCATAGAAATCTTCAAATCTTTATAAACTTGCACCTACTCATTATTAACTTGTGTGTGCTCCATTTGTTTGGCTGGGATTTGCAATCTTTTTGCCAAATTAACATTTATAAAATTTTGCTTGCTATTAGGATTTATCGACACAATGATCTTCTCCTTATGAATACATCCATAAACCTATAATAAGGATATAGAATCAAAAAATAACCCTTTTTGTGTTTCATTCTCCTATTGTGTAGTATGAGACTGCTTGTCCAAAAGGAGTTTTTAAAATTATTTATCCGAAAGGTTGGACAACTTCTTGCTGTCAAGTGAGCTCCACCATCTGGCAGCCTCTTCTTTAAAAAAAAGGCATAATAAATCTCTCCAATGTTTTAGAATGGTTCTCTTCAAATCTTTTTGGAATTCTTCAATAGTATGACCATTATCTTTTCCTGTAAAATAGTCTTTGCTAGAAGCCATGAAGAGGGTTTTAAAAAAAAATCACTTACTAGGCGAAAATTTAAAATTGCCACATTTAGCTCAATATTGCTCAGACTCCTTATTATGACACTTTTTTCAGAAATGGAAAAACCATTCCGCATCTTCTTGTGTGATATAAATCCCAATCTAGGCACTTTGGAATTTCAGATTTGCACTGCATTGTCATGCTGTCACAAAAAATTCTGAAAAAAGAGCTGATTCTAAATCAGTGATATCTTCCTCATCCAGACTCTGATTCAATTGATTTTTTTTTCAAATTGGGTAATGTTTCAAGAGGATCTGATATCTGCAATTATTTTCCAAAAGTTATCCACAGAAACTGCAAAAATTGACTGGAGATCTGTTGTCCACAAGTTGTCATTAGAAATTTTTTGCAACACAGCTAATTTTTAAATCAGCGATATCTCCCTCATCCGGACTCCAATTCGACCAATTTATTTTTTGAATTTGGGTATTTTTTCATAAATAATTCAGATCTGCAAATTTTTCTGCAAATTTTGCACCAGAAGTTTCATATTTGATCTGTAAACTCACCACCCCAAAAATTCCTACAAAAAAAATAAAAATATCCCTCCACTTTGCCCAAGAAAGTACTCTAGTACCACTTGTAATAGATCTGGCCCGCAAATATATGAAAATAGAAATATGCCCAATACTGCAATTAAACCCAAGAGCCAATACAAGAGCAAAGAAGATAAACTTTAGATCTTTATTAATATCAAACCCTAAAGGTAGGGTAACACCATACAATCACTCCTTAAGGAAGGAGAACACTCAACAAGCCATATGCTTGCCAATACAATAATCCTTGACATCCCTCTATGGGGAGTCTTTAGCCTATATATAGGATTCATACATACAATACCCTGGGCCATTACCATGGGTCTTTCAATACCATGTATCTAAGACAATCGGCTTATCACATTATTCCTAACTACTTGTAGTCCCTTACATGATGTGGGTTAACCACTTTATTTATTAACTATGGTTCATCACATTATTACCTTATTCCCTTCGGTACCTCCCTCTGTACCCCATAATATCCCTTCTAGGTATACTACAAAATACTTGAAATGTGAAAAAATTCATTGAAATATTGAATTAGGAGATTACCTACAAGTTTTATGGTTGTTCAGGTTGAGAAATGTAGTGGATTGTGGTTGTCAATTTTTTCTCCAAGTCTCTTTCACTCAATTATTCAAAACAAAAATGAGGCTTGGTGAGTCAAAAGGTCTATTTATAAGTTGTGATTTCAAAAACTTTTGAAAAACCCACTTTTGCAAAGTTTATGTTTTATTTTTAATTTTATAAACTTTGTGACCTTTTGGGTTTGAGTGTTGGGATAGGTTGTTTATCGGGTTAAATTGGAGACTTTGAGACATTTTCTACCACTTTGATTCCATGATTGCTAACCTATCATGGTAGGTACCATTTTTGTCATTGGTATATAGGTTAGGGAAGATTACTTTTTCCATTTCATTATGCATTCTAGCCTCCATATTTTGATATGTTGCCACAGGATCAACCCCATCGTGTTATGATTCTTAAAACCATTTTCACTTGCCAACCTATAAAATCATGACATGATGGTAGAGCCATCCTTTACATGGACATCTTAGTTAGGTCCTCGCTAGCATATGTTTCCCATGCTATAAAAATTGAGTAGTCTCGAGAGTCCTCTTTACTCCTACCATGACTTTTGTGATGAAGCTTCATTCTCCTTATTCTTAGCTATCTTTCTAGATTTATACCCTAGAGGCTCCCACATGTTGAGTTGTACTGCTGCATTGCATGTTGATTATTTTTATCTTTTGGCCTTAAGTCGACTTCAGTTGGACTCATGTATAAGCCACTTTTTGACCATCTCTTTTTGCAAAATCAATCGTGAAACCGCTTAGCCTCTGGAATCTCACACCTTATGCCCATGGAAAGAACATTAATTTGAGTGTCATTGACCAGTTTCATCACCTTGCATTGAGCATAGGAATGTTCCCCTCCTAGGAACTAGCGCACCTATATTTGGACACTTATTCTTTCCACTATGCCATAGCCATTCTTTTATTCCTTTCTAGGCTTTCCAAATATGAAAAAGACAAAAAAATTATATATTCCAAAAATAGCGAGAACGAGACTTTTCTTCCATAATTGATGGTAGCAAGTGTTAGTTGTGCCACCCTTGAACAAAGCACTCAAGGCAAGTCTTTCCTCCATCGGTATGGACTTTAGTTTGACTTAGGAGAACCATAACCTTATCATTCAGTTAGTACTCCTCCAATTGGTTATCTCTTCCAATCATATGGAGAGTTTGTTTATGTCACCTACATGACAAACTTATACGAAGTTATCATATGCTACCATACAATCACATTTGAGTCGTGTTTTTTTCGAGGTAAACTTGAGTCGGTCTTCCTATAGTGTCTCTTGACTCATTTTTGGTCGATCATGCCTGGTCTGTCAGAATTATGTTCATAATCACATCAACTATTTGATCCTTTGCTCATGCTAGTTAAGAAGGTCTCCATTGACTTCTTATTGGTGGGTCTTCTCTTATAGACATAGAAAAATTTCTCTGAGAGTAGGCCTAGAGCCATACCCTGGCCCTATTTCCATCATTGATAGGTGACCTTGTTCTCAACATCAATTAGTGTCATGGATCTTTGACTAAGGGGTTTCCCTTGTGTTTGACGTCGGCTTATATTATCACACATTGGGATTCATGCAATACCTTGGTTTCCATTTAACCTTATTAGTGGATTCCTCTCCTCTGCGTCAACTTTCATTATTGGTTGGTTCAGAGGGTTTCTGTCGTGCACTAGCCACATATTATGTACATCAAAAATGTTCTTTGATATGGTTACTTCATCTTCCTTCATTAGATTCCTTCCACATTATTGGCCTCTGAGCTACACTCGCATTGGATTGATGTAGGATGCCTTAATGCCTTCCTTCCAGTAGACATTTTCCCATCAAATCCAACTCATTCCTTTGGGAATAATATATAGAGTCCTTTTTCAGTACCTAAGGGTTTTCAATCATCAGTGGCAGACTCCTTCGCTATCGACAATGAGAATACATCAATGTCTCTTGATTGATAGATTCTCTCAAGTGTTTAACTTCAACTCATATATTTTCACTTCTTAGATTGTACTGGGGTATCTTGACTCTCATCATCATTATAATTGTGTTGTCTCACATTTGTTAATGTTATACATCAATGACCGACAGTCAAACGATTTCTCACATGGTTGACTTCAGCTCATCTATTCCGATAGTGTAGAAATGTACCATGGTGGTCGGTGAAGACCTTGGGTTGCATTAGAATTTTTTGGTTCACCTTTCAATCCCTCCAGCTTGCTTCCAGTGACACCAACCACCTTATATGTTGTAGTTCATCACAACAACATCTTATATGTTGGCACCTGAGTTGCATGCAGTACCATTATTGCACTTTTTGACTTGGTACTTTGAGGATCAATTATGTTACTTCAGTGATCAGATATCTACTTCAACATCATTGAGTTCTTATATATGTGATATGGTGACATGGCCTTGATATGTAATTTTGCGGCTATGATCAGAAGATCCACTATGTATTTCTCGATTTCCTTTGTACTTATATATGTATTGGATCCACTCTACACTTGATATGCAAACATGATTTACTATCTTTGAGCATGGATATGCCCACCTTAGACATGATATTTCTTTCTGATCTCTTCCATTAGTTTGGTAGGCTGGAATCTGGTGATCTCCTCCCAAGTCCTCGCATGATTCTTTATATACACTTAATACATTTCAGCCATCATGTACCCCTTCTGACCTCATATATTAGGGGCCATCTGTTATAGCATCATTTATCACCTTTATATACTTGATGCTCTGATTTATGGCCTTGGGCAGCCCTTTCTCTTTAGACTTGGCCCAATTATTAAAAACACATTATTTTAAATTTTGTACGTGACTTTTCCCTTCAAAAAGTGTGTGCACGCAGGGGTCCATCTAGACACAACCCGCATATATGATTTAAAATATGAAAAAAATATAAAATCCCTTTTTTTTGGGTGGGTTTTATGGGTTACGCCGGAAGCCTACCTACATAAGCCCATGGCCTAACTATATCCCAACTAAAAAAAAAATTCTTTGAGGTGACATAAAGACACCACATGGGGAAGTCCTAAGGGGAGAGAAAGATAGGATATTGACATTATATCTAATTAGTCCCTGATCAAGTCTAATTTATCCTATGCCTCCTGCACTCTCAGCTATAGGAAACCCATGCTTCCACATAGAGATGTCCATCTCCTTTATATGGCATTCATGTTTATGCATTTGAAAGAGGATTGTTGAGGCTTGTGCTGGAAGGATCTAGAGGAAAGTTTTGCTTAGAGTTGTGGATGAATCAGGTTGTATTCTTCCACATTCTTTTGTAGTCATCAATAAAGAATTTATGTCTTGTTCCTGATGTTATGATCTAATGATGTATGATTTCATGTTTTAATATATATGCTTATATGATCTAACATCTATATCATGAACACGCTTTGAACTACTGCTAGTATATATGCTTTTCTTTAATGAGTTGTGCGTTTTGAAGCATCGGAGGAAGCAGAGGTTTGGACCCTATGGGAATGACCTCAAATGTAGGACCTTCAGGTACTATCTCTTCTTCTTACTTTAGTAGTTTAAGAATTAGGATTGCTTGTTTTCCTACTTCTTGATGGTGTATGCCCTTCGTTCTGTTGGGTTGCTCAAACCATACCCTAGGGTGTATTATTCCCGTAATAGTTACCTCTATGGTCCCTTCCTCAGCCAAGACAGATTCATAGAGTGCTAACATAGTGGCATTATTGTTGGGATGGAACGATCACATTTCCCCTGAGTGTGAATGACAAGGATCACATCTAATTGTTGATGGTCAACAATAGTTAGATATTAGAAGGTTGAACCTTTGACTTCGCGACTCCATCAAGCAGAACCCAAATTTTCAAGTTCCACTGGTGTATCCATAGTTTCAATATGAATTCAGCTATTAGGTACACACCTATGAATCATGCTCATATTCTAGGCCTTCCAAAGCACATGCCTTATGTAGATTGGAAAATGTATTTTCCAAGATTAATGGATGAGGATGGAGATGATGTTGCTCTACATCTGGTTAAATTTCACATACTTGTATCCAAGTTGAGGGTTCAATTTCCTGAAGATTATCTCATGAAGATGTTCATGGCCAGTTTGGAAGAAAAGGCAAGGTTACGGTATGAAAAATTAACAACTGCTATTTTATGTTCTTTTAAGCATTTTCATACAATATTTTTTCAAAATTATAAAGGATCTTAGCCATCTTTGCTACTAGTTCAAAAATTTTGTGATCATTTTGAAATTTTCATTCATCATTTGGAATTTTTTTATGGAGATGATGAGTTTATGGATGATTAGATTATAGAGGCCCTTCATGAGAATCCTTTTGAACATAAGGAATAAATAGTTTCTCCAAGGGTTGAAAATGAAGTAGATCAACATCTCGATGAAGACAGTCATGATTCACTTACTAAGTTTAATAATAATTCACGATAGGTGTGTTCTCTTGAGCTTGATGAACATATTTAGTAGTTTTCAAATGACCAAGAAAGGGAGGAGGATAGTAGATCAATTTTCTATTCATTCCATTCACTTTCTCAGTTTTTGTCTCATGAAGAAACTTATGAAAATTGGATCTATGAAATTGCATGCAATGAAATCATTCATGATGATAACCACCCAAATTTGCAAGAAAATAATGAAGAAGAGTAGATTGTTTTAGACCCCTTGAATGATGCATAAAATATTCATGATATTTCATCTTTGGAATTGACAAGTTCATAAATTTTTAAAGGTCAAGATAATACTCTTGTTGAAGTATATAAAAACTTATTTCCAAATATTCCAGTCAAACAAGATGTGTCTATTTCAATTGAAGATTTCCAAATCCATACAAATTTTGTTTCTAATAAGGATGACAGGAGGAGTGAACAAATTTCTATTTATTCATTTGAGAATGGTGTTGAATTTCAGAACATAAAACAAGAAGCAATTGGAAATGAATAATGTCCTTATCAATAAAATATAGTTTTTTATGTTCTTAAAGATTCTTTTCCCAGTTTATTGGAAACATCAGTACAAGAAGATTTTGTGTTGTTTATGGACCATGGGATTTGGATTCAGCTAGATTTTGAGTTGTTATTTCTTAAATTTTTATGCCTACTCAAGGAAAGTGTGAGCGGAATTCAAGTAACCATTTTTTGGATTGGCTACATTGGTGGGATCATTTCACATGAGTTTATATATATCTTCAGCACGTATGGGAGGCTATCATTAAAGTTCGAAGCCCCAGGAGAAGGTCCTGAGATTCCAGTGATCTATTGCCATATGTATGTTCATTCATTCAGTCAATAGTTAAATTCTTAGTCTCTTAGTCATGTTTTCTGTTTATCAGTTTACTCTGTTGCCCAATGGTCTGAATAGGCTACTAGTCTGCGGTTTTTGTTCTTGGCACCTCGCTAGGAGGCTTCCATCCCCAATGGAGCCAATTTTAGGGTTAGTAGTTTATTTGTCAAATGTCTTCTAAAATTCCTGATTTTTAGTTTGAATAAGTCAAACTTATAGTCACTGTCGCTCTCATAAGTTTGACAATCATTATCCAACATCGTCATGAGTTTAGTCATCAAGTGGTCTAGCCAGAGCATGAAGCAATATTGAATCATTGGGAGTCATGGTTACATATTTCTGAATAGTCAAGTCATGGGGTATGTGTCAGTAATGTGTCTGTAATAAAGTTATCTTGAGTTCATTATAGTCAAAATTCTGTTACTTAAACAAAATGCACTTTTTAGAATATCCTATTTCTTTCCCCTTTATAATCTTCCCTTGTTTCCCTAATTCCATAACATATATCTCCCAATATCCCATTATTCATTTATAAATCCCCTTTCCCTATCCCCTATTCATTAGTCACACAACTTTTATTTTTCCTGATCCCATTCTAAACCCTTTCCCTCAAAAGTTCATGATTACATAATATACATAACATAACCTATATATTCCCCCCACTTTCTCAGAAATGCATCTACCCAATAATTTTATGATTCCCATGAAAATATCATCATATAACCCTAAATGGAGTGCCTCATCACATCATTCTACGTGATAAAGTAGGTGCTAATTCAAATAAAACAAAATCACTGCCATATCTTTTGCACAATGTTTACATTGTTGAGTTCAAGCTAGTTAATTATCATGGTTGAAGAATGAGGATTTATTTGTAGCTAAGTCAGTGATCAAGAATAAAGTTACAACCATCACAGAGTCATCATTGCACACAACACTACGTAGTCGCTGCGCAACATCCTTCCAAAGCCACACAAAATTGACATGACTTGATTCTCACTTTTATGCTAATCCGGAGGTAAGGTCTTAACACTTAGATCCTAATGTTTTTAAATAAGTCAAAATTAACGTTAATAGAGTTATGATTATACCATTGTTTCTAAAGTGTTGTGCAGCCCCTGTTTTTGCTACCTAGTGTTGTAGAAATACTCTGTTCTAGTCATCATTTTGCATAACTATTTTCGATCACATGGAGGCGAATCTTGGGAAATTGATAGATTGTTTCTCAAGGACAGGCCAAATAACAATAACCCCTTCCATTTTTTTCACATTTTTCATGGATAGGGAGATTCAAATGCATCTTCAAAGCATATTTTTTAGACTGTTCAAATCGCATGTTTTAGCCATTGTTTTGTAGAGGAAATTCTGAGGATTTGGGGCAGAATTTGAAGAAGATGAGAGATTTTTATCTCTAGAACAAGTTCATCTACAATAACCTCCTTCTGGTTTTACACAAGTTCTACCATTTGGGATATAGAGGTGTTTTGTTGAGGCCTATTTTCGGAGTTTTTGTTGGCATAATTGTAAAAAATTTGGAATTCGGTTTGAGATTGTGGAAATTCATGGATATTTTGAGGCTACAATTTTCCAGAAGGTGGGTGGATAAGTGTGTTGCTGAGTCAGGAGTTGGGTCATCAATGAGTAATCATCCATGTGTCTTCCTTTGTGTGGAAAGTCATGCCAACAGGGCATACTACTCAGTTGTTGCACACATATTTGGAAAATCATTATCGTTTCTTGGTTTTTGTGTCAAAAAACATGGTTCGATGATCAGGATGATTTTATGGATTTGGATAGTTTTTAGATATGATAGTATGATAAGCTTTAGTGAGTTTTTTTATTTTTTACATTAGAAGAAAAAGAGTGTCCATATGTTAATATTACTGCTTTTGTGATCAATTCGATCGATCTCATGGATCAAAGATGCATTGCATCTAGACATAGACATTTTGAAGGATTGTAAGGCTATTTAAAGCCAAATATTTCAAGTTTGAAATGGTTGGATGATATTACGAATTAGGTTATCAGAAAATTTTGTATTTTTGTCTTTTTTTCATGAATAAAGGTGCTTATTTCTCAGTTGTTCCTATGGACATTCGCAAAGATACTTATGGTATTGTGCTTCAGCTTTTTTTTCCTTCTTGTGATAGCTATATTATTCTATTTCTTTTACAGTCCTTTAGTTTATGGGTATAATGATTTAGTTGTGTTAGAATTCATTCTCGTATTGCTCTAATTAAGGTTTGTTAAATGTTTTGGTTGCAAATGAAATATATTATACCCTTATTTTATTCTTTTTCATCTTAATACTTAGTCTCAAAAATGTAGCATTAGAGCCTCATCTGTTTTTGTTATATTTAATGAGTGTTTGGTTCTAAAATGCGGATGCAAATTAGAGTTTCATTTACTATCAATCTGGGTAGGTAAACTTTGAGGATCATCCAATATATATGGACTTAGAGACAAACTAAACTAAGCTAGGTGAAGAAATGCCAAAGCTCCCTTACAGGAGACTGATCATTAATATTTATAATCACCTTAACAACAAACTAATTAGACTAATGAAATCAGACATTAAAGAACAAATCAGATTCATTGAAAGAAACATTAATACTTTCTTATGAAAGGTCATTCGTTAACATTTCACACATATGAACCTAATGAAATTTAAAACATAAAATGAAAGCTTACCAAAACAAAACTGTACTTGCTAGACAATGGGGGACCTTCCAAGGATTGACAAGCACATCAAAAGAGAAGTAAAATGTAGAAGATCAAAGAAGCTCCATTTCATTTATCTTCAATTGGAAATTGCAATTACAAGTTCTACATTCCAAGAGGTTCTAAAATCTCCATTACAATGATTCCAAATTCTAGCTTCTCCTTACAAACTTATAAGATCCTAAGGTACTAAATTCTAACTTCTCAATTCTAAATTCTAAATTCCAAAGTTAAAAATGAAGGAGATAACACTCCTATTTATACAAAAGTTATGATAACAAAAACATAAATGTGGATCCACTATTCCCTCTTCAAATCCACATATCTCTCAACCAATGGTGACACATAACCCTATCCTCCATGATCTTACCCATGAGGTGCATGATCTCCTCAAATTCGAATTTGAACATAGAGTGCCACATAAGGGTGCCTTAGAAGCCTCCTTTACACCTACACATGTGAAAAAACTCATTCTAATTGTTAGGTATAAGTATATGGATATTATTTTCTAAAGTTTAACCACAAATTCACTTAAAAATACAAAGAATTAATAATGTTTTGGAAAACACAATGGTAATCCATTTAATGATGAAACTGAAGCTGATGTGGTGACATGGTGGTGGAATAGAGGTGAGAAAATGTGTGAATGGAGTGAAAGTGGATGTATTTTAAGGATAATTCCTAGGCCCAACAATGAGTATTATTTATTTTCATCTCCCACTATACTACAATTTGTTTCCTTTGTCTAAAGTATGTGCTAGACAAGCCTATGTGTGTGTAATTGGTTGTTATATGCATAAGCATCATAAGCTAGTAGTGTTTGGATCACATATATTCACTTTCCAATAACCTTCATATACTTTCAACAAACATTTTTCAAAAAATCCATTCAGATCTAGACATCGTGTGCCTTATAATCTTAAAATCTTCAGTTAATAAAGAGAGGGATCCCCCTCCAGCTAGAAAATACTAGTTTCTAGCTAGAAGTGGTTTGTGGTTACCTCTGTGGTCCCTTCTTTGGTTTAGAGGGATTCATAAAGTACTAACAGGTCAGATTAGCACCTCAAGGATTTTCATGAATGAATGGAACAACTAGCTATTGTTTTTGAAAATGTAAAATTGAAATTATTCATGCATTCTTTAGCTAAAGATGCTAGAGTTCGGTAAAAACAATGCCTAGTGGCATCATATCTTCCTTAAAGAGCTTTCACATAACATTTAATCATTTTTGCAAAAGATTATATACACCGGATGCTTTGTTTGAATATTGTTGTGCACATTTTAATGTTGAAAATATTTGTGAGATTAATAATCTTGCTAAAGATATTTGTGGGGCTCCACTCCAAGAAGGTATATACTTGCATCAAGAAGCATCACCCAACGATCAAGAAAGGGAAAAAGGAGACATTATGAAGTTGTAAATAGACCCTCAGAGATCTCATTCTACTGAATTTGATGATTCTCTTTCTTATGATATGTATGACTCTGATGAGATGTTAAGAAATGCATTAATGCAAGATTTGCTATCATGGGAAGCTATAAAATAGAGGAGGCTCACCAGGAGGTTCATAAAGAGGCTCCAGTTTACCTTCCACATCCTCCAAATGGAGAACAACTTCAATAAGATGATATTAAAGTCGATAAATATTCTCCATTCTATGATTCATATGATTTAGAGGAGGATGAGATTGTTGTAGACTTTCAAAGAGATCTACTTACAAAAAGGTGGGGAGAACATTACCAACAATAGCTCCTTCGAGAGGAGCCCAAAGTTAAAAAGCCAAGAAATGACTGTGGTTGCCTATTGCAGAAAGATTCCTCCCAAGAAACTGTTCAAGAAAGGGAGACATCTATAAAAAAATTTCATCAGTTCCATGGTCCAATAGCTGACTACATACATGGCATCTTTCTTTGGCCTACAATAATATACATCGATTCTAAGGTATGTGTCAACTTTTTTGTTTGAATTTCTTATGGGGTGCATGCATATTTTGGTCACGGATTTTCAAGAACACAACCCAAAAAGAAGGTTCATGTTAGAGACTAAAAGAGTTGAGCATCAACTATCAGGTTGGGGGCACATATCAAAAATTTTGTCTAAAGATTTTATGTGGTAAATTCATGTTTTAGTTGTTGACTTTAAAGAGAACAATGACATAAGGTCTAACACTCAAATGTTGAGTTGGTACCATTGGAAGGTTAACCTCACTCGGGTGAATTGAGCTCTATGCATAAGCAAGAGTTGTATATAAATAAGCTCACTATGTCAGTGTTTAATTTCTGGTTTTTAGAGTTTGTAGTTCAGCATTTCAGTTTTATCAGGAAAGGACTCCCTGCAAAAAAAGTTCCATGGAGATTTTGATGCAGGCGCATCTAACCTAGGTAAAATGTTTACTATGGGAGTTGGTTTCCAAATTTGGGATTTAATTATTTATTGTATTTTCCTATTGTTTTAAGAGAGAATGAGGATTATTGTAAATAGGAGAAGGTTCGAGAGTATTTTGGAAGGTTTGAGAGGATTGTGGATTAGTTAGCTCTATTCTAGGGATAAGGGATTGAATGAGAGATTTTATGGATTATGACAGATATTTTGGCAGTTAGTTTAGGGATATAGAACCTACTTGGGTTCTAATCCATTTGTATAAATTTAGGTAAGCCATGAGGCATGATGTATGTAGAAGTGTGTGAGTGAGGTGAGGAATGAGAGGTCAATCATTAGGCCAATAGTTCTCTTGTAATTATGTTTTTATTAATTAAATATTTCTAAATATTTTATGTGCATATGTAAAGTCTAGAATTTCAAAATTTTATGTGTGTAATGCCCTATGGTTAGTCCTATATCAAAATTTTTGTATCATAGCTTGTATCAGATTTAGTCGAAACGTGATTTAAAAAATTACTCTTTATGTGCGAGGGGTGTAGAGCGTTGGGGAGATTTGGTAGAGATCGATGAGGTAGAATATGTGGATCAAGTCCCTAATGTTCCAAGATGTCCTGTCACTGAACATGTAAGTCTAGTGTATCAACAACCAAAGGAGAACATTTAGAGCTGAATGATAGAGACCAATGAAGAATTACAATGCTTAGTACGTATGGTTCCATCTTCATCGATTTAGCCTCACTTTGTTGTCTACCATTTCAATCCTCCATCGGTTTTCATGCTCATAAATCTATATTTTGAGTGCATTGTGCTCTCTCTCGTGTATCAAAAATACTTATTTTCTCTCCTCTTTATCCCATTTAAGTTATTCATGGATATAGTGAAAAATGGATGAAGAACAAAACTCGTATGGGGCAGAAATACCGGACATGAACAAAGTGCACAACTACAATCTGGGGACCAGAGCACTTTGATGTGAAATTACAGTTAATCGATTATGGAGTCGAGAGGTCCTTGCAATGGAAATCCTAAAAGCACTTAGAGCTCGAAGTCAGCCACATCATCACAAAATATGAAAAAGTTGATGGCTGATTGGATCTGTGGCATTCTCAAATTTCTAAATTGAGTGGCAACCGATGACAGGGGAAGACTATTGTTATGGGCATTAAATGATCAGCTTGGGTGATTTTTTTTATTCTAGAGTTATCATTGGTGAAGTATGGTAATATATTATTATTTATTTTAACAAAATAAATTTTGTAGAATAAATTTGATGAAGGATTTTTAAATTAGATCAAGGAGATTGTGGAGCTTGTTGGGTATTTACAGCTACAACAACTTCAAGCTCATTAAAACTGAACGTGAGAAGTTTATCTGTAAAGGAGTGTTGAAACCTTTTGACCAAGTCAAAGGTTTTGAATTCTGTGTTCAAACGTATCACCCAAAGCTTCCAGGTCATTGTTTGCACTCTCAATAGCCCGAACTTAAACAAAGTTGCTTGATGCAACAGATTTACCTAAAGTGAATCCTCCCACGCATGAATTTTGAAGGCTTAAAAGGCCTATCATTATTAAAGAATCCAATGAGTTGGATAAAATTCCAAAGGATCAAACAAACCATTTAAGAAAATCAAAGAAGAGAAGTGTTGTAGATTGGAGGTTCGAGAACAAATTCATGGCACTTTCCAAAAGAAAATGTGGCCTGGAATTATGATCTATTTTTATAATGATGTGAGATCCACTTCACATAAAACAATTCACTTATTTTCATAAACATAAAATTTCATAAGTGGATGTTAAAATAGGAGAGAGAATAAGTTATTTGAATTATATTAAAGTGGATTTTTATGGTGGGATATTTAATGTACTAGTATCCAGGCTGAAGTAAAGGTCTATATGTAATTGAGTAAGAAGATTCTACGTCAAATTGTTTTTTTGAAGATTTTTGATAAAGTCAGGTGGTCAAAAGTCCAATTAAAGTTCGAGAAATCATATTGTATAAAAGGGTGAATTTTCGTTTGTACCCGACACCTAAGGTTATTGATGAAGAATTGATGTCAAATTAAAAGTCTAGGGTAAAAAGGAAATTGAGAAGTACATTGTAATTGGGTGCATGATTAGTGGAGCACGACACCAAAAGTATGGTCAGTATATTGTAAAGACAATTTGAAGAGATATTGCATTTTTTTCAGCAAAGGAAGTAAAATACAAAGGAGTTCTCAGAAGGAAGGTTCAAGTAAAGTGAACCATTGGCCATGTTCAAAGAAGATATCTTGGTAAAGGGTTAGCTCAATTACAGGTTACAATGAAAAAGGTGAAGTTCACGAAAAGATGAAGATGACTCCAGAGAAAAGCCACAACGATGGCATATCAGTTAGCATTGGTGATGAAGAGAGAGAGATTGTTGAATTAAAGGCATGCCTTGACATATTGATGGAGCTACTACAAAAACAAAGACATGAATGGGTAATAAAAAGGAAATTTAAATGGTTAATCAATCAGTTAAGACAAAAGCAAAAGCTAATTTTTTTGTTAAAGAAAGCAGAGAAACTCCAGGAAAATGTATGTATTTGTGAACAAGAGCAAGGATCGTTGCTTGGTGACGATGACGAGGATGTGAACATAGGTTCGATTTCCACAGAAGGCACCACAAACTGTTTAGAAGACTAGAGGATAGAGTCATATGTCAAGCCTTATATTTTTAAATCTAACAATTAGTGTGTGGATGTTGGATATGTGGTTGATATTGATGAAAAGCAAATTGGTAAAGTAATGAAACCTAAGGGTGTTAAAGATGGACAAATAATAGAGGTTGTTGATGATCATCAAACAAATGGGTCAAATGTCAACATGAAAGATATTGCAGCAGAACTAAAGTTCCTTGAAGGATGGTTGGATAATCCAAAGCCAAAGTATGACGTAAAGGAAATTATGATGGATTAAACAGGCCTTCAAATAAACAAATATGGCATAGCGGAACCATAGAGATGGACAATAGAGTTCAGCAAAGAAATAGTAATACACACAAGCTAAAAGATAAGTTAGATATCGAAATTAAAGAGATGAAGAATATTATGTTGGAAGAATCTCACAAGATGTTGATTGAACAAAGAAAAAGTAAGGATGAAAACAGAGTACTAATAACTGAGCAAGTCTACATCAACAAAGCAAGAGGAGAACTACATCATAAAGTTTGGAAGCATGGAATACATGAAAGGAGAATCACATAACCTCAACAACATAATGGAGAAATGGATTTACTACAAGTGAAAGTTTGGGATGCAGGAGGATTTTTATCATCGTATGAAGACTGATGTTTGGGAGACCATGATTTTATTTTACCTTAGGAATGTCATGCAGGTGCATCTAACCTAGGCAAAATGTTTAATAAGGGAGATGATTTCAAAAGTCAGGATTTAATTTTTTATTGCGTTATCCTATAGTTTTAAGAGAGAATGAGGATTATTGTAAATAGGAGAAGGGTCAAGAGTATTTTGGAAGGTTTGAGAGGATTGTGAATTACTTAGCTATTATCTAGGGATAAGGGATTGAATGGGAGATTTTATGGATTATGAGAGATATTTTGGGAGTTAGTTTAGGGATATAGAACCTACTTGGTTTCTAATCCATCTATATAAATTTAGGTGAGAAATGAGGTATGATGTATGTAGAAGTATATGAGTGAATGTGAGGAATGAGAGGCCAATCATTGGGCCAATAATTCTCTTGTAATTATTCTATTTATTAATTAAATATTTTTGAATATTTTCTGTGCACATGTATTGTGTGTGATTTTCATAATTGTGTGTGTGAATGATTTTTAAGTAAGACCCTATGGTTAGACCTACAGTAGATTTTTTGGTTTTATAGGTTCAATATATTTTTGACTCTATGCCCAATGGTGAAGGCTACTAGTTTACAGGTTCTCAACACCTTGCCAACAAGGAATTGTCCCAAATTGGAGCCAGTGTTGTCACTTTCTACAAATTTATGTGTTTCTAGCTGTCCAAAGAGCAAATGAGTAGAGAAGTTTGCTGCCATTTAGAAGGTGCAGAAGGAATCAATGCCCACATCGGACCCACTCCATTAGAAAGTGTTATGAAGAAGATTTCCAATGATATGTAGAAGTCCGAAAATGGGCTCTTGGATCAAAAGATATGGTCTACTGAAGTTCAAGGATTGAAGCTTTAGGAAGGTCCAAAATATCGGAGATTACATATTGGAGGTCGAGAGGTATCGGTGATTGCAACATTAGAGCATCAGAGATATTGGTGATCACATATCCGAGGTCCTAGTATATCAACGATCGCATATCAGTGGTCCTTCATGTTGGAGGTCCAATACATCAGAGAAGACAGTATCGGAGCTTGGAGGAGATCGACACATCACAATATCTCAACATTGAAACATTGACAATCAGAGAATTAGAGCTTTTGAAATTGTAAACCTTTCAAAAGTTGCAATATTCAAAAGGTTCTCATAGTTCTAAAAACTATTGGGAGTGCCAATAAAGGATTAAGAAAGGATTTCATCAGAAAACCAAAGTTGGGCGGGCCCTTTCTCTCTCCTCTAGTGGGACACATGGTAGCATATGATTGGTTCAGATAAAGCTACAGTGGCATTTGACATCAGCATGACATGTCGGTACAACAAGACATGTGGCATGCAGTTTTGGCATTTTGAGGGGTCTAAGGGGGAAAATCTAGGTGACACATGTCACCACTCATGAGGTGCCACGTGGAGTGATGACATCATATCAAAGATCGCATATCAAAGGTTAAGGATGTTGGCACTTTAAAACAGTGTGCAATTGGAAACTTTCGATAAGGAGGTTTTGATATCAAGGCCGACACATGGTCGAGAAGAACTTATAGAACCAAGGGTGCTAAGATCTTAACAGAGGAAAAGCGGCCCCTAGGCAGGAACAAAATGCCCTAGCACCTTAAGACTAAGCCTTCAGTCACTGCACCTAGTCCCATGGAGGAAAATAAAAAGGGGCTAAAGAAAAGGGGCCAAGGACATCAAAACTCTATTTTCATAATGTCTTTAATATTAAAACTCTCAATGAGTAAAAGCTCTAATATAACACTATTGCAATAATACAGGACATCTTGGGCTATGATAGTGTAATACAAAGAGTTATGAGGTGGATGGGTCGACAACTACACTATTGAATACGACAATAGAGAAGTTGGTCTTAGAAGTAATGACAACAGTAAAAAATCATTGGGTCAAGGCAGCAAGGACCATGATCAACAAGAAAGAGTGTTGGGTCAGCCTTGAGGTAATACAAGCAATCTCTATGATCTGACACACATCTTTAGTGAGTAAATGGAGGTATGGGACTTAGGAAGCAGTGTGGAGGTCACCTGAGAATTAATTTTTCACCGTGGAGCTCCATGTAGTTAGGCAACGAAAGACTGCCAGGTCGATATCTGCTTCTGCACTGTGACAAAAAACCGATAGTTGATTTCTCCTAGATCCAGATAGTGGGGATAGTTAAGGCGAAAATGACAGGTGAACTGACTGAGTAACATAGGAGGAACATCATGGAAAATGCATGGCATGATCAAACACAATCACAAGAATGGGCATGGATATAATTTTCTATGGTCATCATTTAGTTTTCCTGTTTTTTTCTATTTTGTACATTGTTTCATTTTAATGAAGCAATCAAATCTGTTGTAATCATTTTGGGCAACAAATCCATCGCACGCTGAGACAGGTAGTCTATCAGACAGCCGGAGCTCAACTTAGATATTTTGTAACTATTATTGAAAGGTCCCATCTACTTATAAATAGAGGGAAGAAACACTTAAAGAAGGTTCATAATTTTTGGAAAGAACTCTTGGAAAGGGCCTTTCCCTGTTTTCATGAAGGCATTGTTATGAATCTTGATGTATGCACATTTCTTAGAAGATTAATGTGAGATTTATGGTGATTCCAACTTATTGGATTGTAGTACGTTTATCTCCCTTTGTGTTTCCAAATATGCTAAATATTCTTCTCAGATTTCATGTCACGTAGCTACCAGACATATTTCTCATTACATGCATATTCATTTAGATCAAGTTATTGATGCATAATGCCTTTATTGATGTCGAAAATAAGTCTTTAAAAAACGCTCCATGTATCTTAGCATTCCATAACCATTCCATTTCTCTCATTTCTCTCTGAATCCATATATATAGAATTATTAAATTTTAAGCTATGTATGATGGATTCCTCCTCTATTTTCTTCTACCATTACATTTGTCTTAACAACTGATTTGCTGCAAGCTCTCAATCTGATTTCGCCACCACTGACGAACGATTATTTCTTGTGTATTCATGCATGTATGTTGTTCATACATTGTATCTTTATGAATGGTTTTGAATTAATCCTATTTGAACTACTTGTGACAAACTATGGTGCTACAAGTCCTTAAGATAAACTTGATAGCATTAATTAAGATGTCCTAGGCACTAGTCTCCTATCAACCCAAAGGTTGTCTCTAGGAGGCTTCTATATCTTCTGAATCACTTGTGTGACAGGAGATAGAAAAAGCGAAAACATGATCAAAGTGCAAGGCACAAACTAGCATACAAGAACTTGACGGAGAAGACTCCATTTGGCTTCATCATCCAAAAAGTACTAGATACCAAAGAGTTTCAATTATAACATAGTTACCGATCAAACGAGAAAGTGAATTGGTACCCGTTTTTTTGAGGTAGAAAAAAATCACCCGATTATGAAAAGTGGTGATGCGAGAATACACTTCCTTTTTAGCATATTTTTGGCACTTTAAGTTTTCTTATGTATCAAGTATGAACATTTTTTTCGATGTTAGTGATTTTTATGCTGATTTTGAAAAGTGTTGATGTAACATCCACACATTTTTTAAAATGTTAGTTATTTTCATACTGATTTTGAAAAGTGTTGACGTCACATCAACACATTTTTTAAAATGTTAGTGATTTTCATGTTGATTTTGAAAAGTGTTGATGCAACATCAACACATTTCTTTAGAGGGCTTATTTTTGACACTTTAAATTTTTTGATGTATCAAGTGTGAAAATTTTTATTTTGTTAGTGATTTTCATCTTGATTTTGAAAAGTTCTGATGAACATTAACCCTTTTTGTTTAGAGGGCTTAGTTTTTACACTTTAAATTTTCTAATGAATTAAGTGTGGATACTTTTTTTAAATGTTGGTGATTTTCATGTTAGTAATAAAACATAAAAATAAAAACAAAAAACAATGACAAAAAAAATCAAATACAAAAAATATATAAAAAACAAAAAACAAGACCCCTATAAAAATGTTAAAAAAAAAAAACAAAAACAAAATTAACTTTTAAAAATAAAAATAAAATTGATTAAAAAATTAACAGAAAGAAAAAAGAAGAAGAAGAAGAAGAAGATAAAAGAATGAAATATATATATATATATATATATATATATATATATATATATATATATATATATATATATATATATATATATATATATATAATGTAAAGAAAAACAAATTAAACTAAAGAAAGAAAAAAAAGAAAAAACTTAAAAAAATTAGCAAAAAAATTAAAATTAAAAAATATTTAAATTAAATAATTTAAATAAATAAATTTTAAAATAAAATAAAATAAAAATTTAAGAATTATTTTTTGAAATTAAAATTATCAAATAAAGAAATAACATAAAATAAAATTAAAAGAAAATAACAAAAATTAAATTATTAAAAAAAAAACAACATAAAAAACACATTAAAAAGGACAAAATTAAGAAATAACATAAAACAAAATTAAAAAGAAAATAACCAAATAAATAAAAATAAAAATAAAAATAATAAAAATTTAAAAACAATATGTAAAAAAAGAAACATTAAAAAAAAAATTAATAAAATTTGAAAACAAAATTAAAAAAAATAAATAAAAATTTAAGTTAAAATTAAAAAATATTTAAATTTAAAAATTAAAAAAAAAATATTAGAAAAAAATTATTCAAAAAAATATTCAAAAAAATTATTAAAAAAAAATAATTAAAAAGGAACCCAACCCCAACCCCACTCTACTCCTCCTCCCCTCCCGCACCCTAGCCCCCCTCCTCTCCCCAGCCCACCCGCCTCCTCCCTCGCCCTCGTCTCTGCCCCTCTCTCCCTCAGCCCTCGACCCCATCCCACCTGCTCCGCCCCCAACCTTGCCCTCCCCCTCTCCCCCTCCTCAAACGCCCCCCCCTCCCCCCATTCCCTCTCCCCCACCCATCGGCCCTCTCCACCTAGCCCTCCCAATCCGTGGCCCCCAACCAATGACCAAGAGGTTGTAGGCCCCCAGCCAGTGACCAAGATGCTGTAGGTTGGGGGCCAGGGTAGGCTGGGAGGGCCGGGTGGAGAGGGCCGAGGGGTGAGGGACAGGGGGGGTGGGGATGGGGGTAGGGAAGGGGAGGGCAGGGCTAGGAGAAGGAAGTGAGTGAGGTGGAGGCGAGGGGTGAGGGAGAGGGGAGGGCTGGGTAGGGGATGGAGCAGGTGGGGTGTGGAGGGGAGGAAGGCGACTAGCGTGAGGAGGGGAGGGAGTGGGTGGTGTGTGGAGGGGAGGAGGAGGGCTAGCGTGGGGAGGGGAGGTGGAGCGGGGTGGAATTGGGGTTGGTTTTTTTTTTTAAATTTTTTTTAACTATTTTTTTTAATTGTTTTTTTTATATTTATATTTTTTTTTTTAAATTTAAATACTTTTGAATTTTAATTTTAATTTTCTAATTTTTTTATGTTTTTAATTTTTAATTTTTTTTTTTTTATTTTTTTTTTTGTTTTTTTTTTTTTTTAATTTTGTTTTTTAATTATATTAATTTAATTTTTTTTGTTTTTTATTTGCTTTGATTTTTATTTTTTTTAATTATATTTAAATACTTTTTATTTTCATTTTTCATTTTTCATTTTATATATATATATATATAATTTTTATTTTTATTTTTTTCAATATTTGAATTTTTGTTTTCTTACACACACACACATATATATAATCTTTTTTGTAGGGTTCATGTCGATGCTTGTCTAGCAACTCGATCCCATTATGTGCATTTTGATAGTTAATTCTTTTTTTCTTTTTGCAATGTCTCAAGTTGTCGTAGGCTAAGATTTTAAAATCATTATACATTTAACATTTAAAAAAAATTACTCTTGGTATAGTAACTCTTTCATTCAGGTGTTCATTTTTAAAGGTTTTTTAGTCATAAATTTTTTCCATAATGTCATGTTTGAAATATTTTGAAAACAAGAGATTTTTTTGTAGTCATAATCTTTGGCTTTAATTGCATGGTTGAAAGATTGTCAAGATCTTAATGCTTTTCTAAGTCATGATATTTTATCTCTAATGCTATGGTCGAAAACAATTACAATCACGGTTTTTTAGAGTCAAAATATTTTATCTTCAACAACATGGATGGAAATAGTTGGAACTATCAAGGATTCGAGACATGATATTTTTTCTTTAACATCACAGTTTTTCAAAGTCCGCATATCCTCTCTTTAACTCCATTGCTAAAAAATGTCAAAATTGTAACCTGATTTTTTTTTTTGTTATTCAAGAATAAACAGTTTTTTTTAGGGTGTTTTTTTCTTCCATTTAAAAAAAAAATGGTTTTTACTTCCATTTAAAAAATGTTGAAAATGTACCCTAAATAAAAAAACACATTGTTCCGCCATAAACAATTTCCATTTTTAAGTTGTTTTTTCATGTTTTTTTGGGGGTTTTGGGCTCAGGTACCTGTTTTGAGCTAATAGTTCTCATTTCATCTGTAACTATGTTTTATGCTAGTGCACGATAAATGAGGTATGATTTAACATAAAGACATGCCACCTAAAGATGCCACATAGGAACTAGCCACAACTTTTTGCAACAATTTCTTTATCTTCTTTCTTGAGGAAAAAAATGGGCATGAAGGGGGAGGACAAGTTAGGGTCCTACCCAACCTCCCTCCTTTAAGCTCCATATGAATTAGTGAATTTTTGTAAGTGGTGCTCTTCATATAAGACCCATGGGATAGTAGAGAATACTTATTCAATATAAAATGCTCCACTTTATAAGGGACATTTGGTATTTGGTACCCATTAGTGATAGAGCTACAAGTAGTTAGCGATTTTTTCATATTAATGCTATTTAAAAAGATAGATAACTATGAAAGTGGAAGGTCACCCAACCTTAAAGGCAAGTGAACATTCTATTCTTTTTCACATTATCAATATACAAGATTTTTTTTATCAATTTTATCTTATTGTTTCTTATTTTTGGTTAATCTACAATTTTATTCTCTATATACTTGGTTGTGTTCCAATTTTCATGGGTTAAAGAACACAATATAAACCTAAAACACATAAGAAATTGTTCCATTTTCCTCATAGCTTCTAACATAAAATATTGCTAATTCATAGTTTTTTAAGACTAAGAGAGACTTCCTATCTTCCATCAATATAGAAAATTTTATTCATAGAAATTTATGAAGTGTAAAAATTTTGGAAAATCGTACTAGTACCTAATATTTAAATCGTAAAATGTTTTGAGATATTTTTGTAAAATAAATAAAATAAATTATAATTTTATATAATTTCTATAAAATTTTGGCAATTTTTATTATAAAATAATTTTATCATATAAAATTTAGATGAATAATTTTTAGAAAAATAAAAATCGACTAAATAATTAAAAAAACATGGAAATTTTTCCAAACAATTTTAACTTGTAAAATTTTCCTACCCTCAAATTTTCCTTGCTATTAAACTTTTTGATAAAATTAGTTGCAAGATCTTTATATAAATAAATTTCCTTTATTATTATACGCAAAATTATAATAACTCATATTCTCAGTTTCAGTGATCTTTAACTTTATCTTATCATTATTTATAAACATTTCAACATATTCTTTACTTACTATTTAACATAATCTTTACTTACTATTTTTCAAAATGGAGAGACATGACAGGATTAACATCATTACTAATAAAAAAGATGATGCCCATTTTAATCATGGTAGTACCATATTCTTTCAAGCATACATCAAAGAAAAGAAGAAAAGAACAATATCACCATTAATGAAGGACAATGATAACTATTTTAATCGAAATAGTGCCATCTTCTTCCAAGGAGACCAATCGAAAACCAATATCATCAATAATGATGGATGTTGATGCGCATTTCAATAAAAGTAGTACCATCTTCAAAGCATGCGCCCACTTTCAACACAAACAACCTTAAAAACTGATGAGGATTTCAATCAAAGTAGTGCCATCTTCGAAGCATGCACCCATTTTCAACACTAACAACCTAAATAGAAAAGCCTTACCCGTATATCGCGAATAATTTCTTTTCACTGCTGCACATTGACATAGGACACAGGTTTAGATTTTGTTGGAATACAACTATTCACAACGTACCTCAAAGGACGGCGTGTCTCTTTTAAACGTTATGAGCACCAGCTATATGCGGGACAATTTATAATGCAAATCACTAATTTGGTTGCGTGACATTATATGCTTTTCTTTTCCCAATTTTAATGTAGTTGCGTAGTGTTACATAGTTTTTGTACAGTTCTATTTTCCAAATCTTAAAGCGGTTTTGTAATGTTACATGGTTTTTGCATAGTTTTGCAAATTTTGATCGTCTGGCACTTTGCTATTCGGTTTTGAGTATCTTACTGTAAATATATAAGTACGTGGACGAGACGCAAAGTGCGTCGTAGCCCCATGCAGTAGTTGTAATTGAGGTAACCTTGTACGCGCAGATAGAGATTTCATAGATCCCTCCTCCACCCAAGATTTCCTGTTACAGCATTGAAGCGTACATAAACTTGGGCTGTTGATGGAACCCTCAACCATACACACTGTATCTGAGATGCCAGTGTGGTCCAGACATGTTGCTTATTGACAAGTGGGAGTGCTTAATGGGATTCACGATCTTCCACGGCGAAACGCTAAGCCATTCAAGAAAGTTTACTTTCAAATTATAAACTTCGTACTATCCGTCATTGTTGATAGGTTGTTCTCTGTATCATGCTTCAATTCAATTGTCCCATGCTCCTGTAACACCAAATTACTTCAAACACCTTCCATGATGATGTATGGGAGTTTAAAAAGTAAGAAAAAACACATTAGGTTTCAGTAATTTATTAAATATTTATATTGCCAGCTTACCTTCTGTACCATAAATGCAAGGGCGGCATGGAGCCGGGAGTCCATGCCGATAATAGCCAGCGCAAAATGGACTTTCGGATAGACGGAGTGATAACTCCGGCGGCCAACCAGGGAGACAAGTGTGATTAATTAAATATGTGTGAAACGGTGCCTCCTAACTCGCATCATTTCCATTTAAAAATTTCGTATCATTTCCATTTAACAATTTTGAGGTCATTATCTGCTATGCATTGTAACCTGGGGCCATGCCATTGGCAACTTGCTTATCATTCATGGTAAGGAAAAGCATCTTACCGAAAAAATAAAGTTTCCTCTCTCTGTAGTGAAATGGTTATTCGCCGTACAGAACAGGCCTTTAAAACATGTTACCTGGCAGAGGAAAAGCTCATCTAAATAAGGAATATTTGAGATATGTCATTATCCTCTTATGAAATATGGACAAAAAAGCAGTGAGCCCAGAGTGGGAAAAGGGAAAACAAATGTATAACCTAAGTCAGGTGACACAGGGATTCGGGACACGTAGGATTCGAGATTCGTGGTGTCGGATTCGGACACGCTGACCCCCGGAACAGGGCACGTTATATATTATTTTATTAAAAATATATATATATATATATATATGTTAAAAATTAGATATTATCATATTTCTTACACAAATTTTAATTAATGATACAAATTTATTGATTTCAAACATAGATCTTCATCTATAGCTATTAGCATGCATAGTACATACAAAATTCAAATACATGTCAATCTATTATCTATTTCTTATGCTTGGCCCTCTTGCCACCACGAGAAATGTCTAATTTTTTAGTCTTGTTGGAAAATCAGGATCTTTGTCATTAATATCACCCTCTAAACATTGATATCCAGAGGTATCTTTGTCATTACCTCTGTATCTGTATAGGGATCTTTGTCATTAATATCACCCTTTAAGCATTAACATAAGATAGAACAAGCATAACATGTCAAGTCAAGATTTTGTTTGAGTGATGCGTACATTTTTAGGAGGGTCATGATATAGGAGTTCGACAACCAATGTCACTAACATCAAGGTACATAGAGGGATTGGTGCTCTTGATTAAATATGAGTTCCATACCCTAATACATGACAAAATTCAATGGAAACATTGCAATCCCCCAATCCTAAAATCCTGAAAAACTGATAAGTCTGCTGGATTTTGAATGAAATCTAAAATTCTACTTTCTCCATATGAAATCTAATGAGGCCGGAACCACTCTCAAACATCCTAAGTCATTTCATGGTAATGTGAAAAATTTAAGTAAAATGATGAAAATGAAGATTAAGGAGAATGTGACTTTTACTTTAAGAATTTAACATTACCATGAACAGGACACGTTTCCCAAAATCGCCACACACTTTTGAAAATCGTGACACGACCTTGGATTCGACGTGTCGGAAAAGGACATGACGTGTAATATGATTTGGACACGAATTCGGACCGAATCGTGTTGGATTCGCTGGATTTGGGATTCGTAGGGGGTTTAGGACGAATCCGGTGACTTAGTGTATAACCTATTCGGATATGTCATTATCCTGGTATGAACAAAAATTGGCAGACGAGACCGAGAAAACGCAAAACAGACATATAACCTATTCGGATATGTCATTATCCTCCTATGAAATATTGACAAAAAAGTAGTGAGCCCATACGGAGAAAAGGGAAAACAAAGCTATAACCTAATCGGATTGATATAATGACCTATCTGACTATTTTGACGGTAAAGCTTGCTAGGACACCGTGGTTGTTAAGGTAATGAAATTGTCTTTTCATTGCAGGTTCCCCCTTTCTAGCTATTGAGTAGTAGACCTTAGCTCAAGTTGAGGAAATAATACTCGACTTGACGGTTACAAAGTTAAAGAGATGCAGTTTCCTCCTTCGAATGGAGCTAGAACTCGCTTGAAAAAAAAATTAGTGGAAATTAGTTAATATCACAAGTTTGATTTAACTATTTAATTAATGAATTAAAAATATATTTAAAACAACTAAATATATATATTTAAAGGTATGTTTTTTGAAATTTGTTTCATAAAATAGCCATGCAACACCATATGATGGATATGCTATTAAACATTTTAGTAGGAAGACATGTACACAACAGAGTTGTCAGCTTACATGATAGTTTGCAACAAGTGGTGGCTACTCCAGAGTAAAATACATTTCAACTAATTATCTTCTTTGTTTCACATAATTACATGAAATAGCAGTGACTTGGGAATGGATATCAAGCGGTATAGAAAATCGTCGAAGCAGCTAGGGCTAGAGAATGTGAAGATTCTCACAGGTTTCCCCATCTTTGGTTATTTCCATAACTCATTTGGACATCACTATTACAGAAGCTTAGGGCTATCTCCTACTCAAACCTCAAGCATTTAAGGTATAAATTGGTGGCTACGACTCACATCCTATTGTTTGAGAGCTCATCTTATGTATTAGAGTTCGAGCAAATGCTGGGAATTCCAAAATCTGAGTTTTCTGCATTTTTTCTTGTTCCATTTGGAACCAAACTTCTAATACGTCGGCTAGGAAAGCCAATAGTGCAACAGCTGTCGACGGGACTATTGACGCTGGTGAATGAGAATGAAATTGAAGGTAAAGTTCGTCTGATTTCACAGATTTCAAGCATCATGTTTCAAGACCTGACAAACATTAAGGCCCTCGCAGGCCCCCCAAAATTCTGATAAGATTCGTGATTCTTCACTTGATTCAAAGATAAAAGGTGGATGGCTGCCTCTGGTCATGAATGACCTATGGCACTCTGAAGCATTCCATAAGGTCATTTCTCCTACGAGAAGGATTGAATCCTCCCCTGCCCCGCCAATTGGGGAAATTTCCATAAGCCCGACCATGACCAACAGAAACGGACCAACTGGTTTGATTCTGTGCCGAATTTTTTGATATTTTACAATGGAAGGAGTAAAAGAGTGAGATTAAGAATCTCATTCAAGATGGCCAGACATGCTAGGTTTTAGGGTCTAGGCCAGTGTAGAATGATGGTTGGTCCACTAGAATGCCTATTTGATCCATTGGGAGGAAGTAAGAAGCATAAATATATGCGGCAGTTCCAGGTATAAGAGTCGATATCCATTTAATCTCAATGTTATTAGTGTGCCAAGACATCCTATATTTATAAGATGTTGCATGAACTGTAAGGTCAAGCCTCACTTTTTAATGGCTAAGCCCTTCTTAGGACTCACGGCTATGTTCCTTCTTCCTTGTTCCTTGGTGCCTGTATAGGAGATCATACTGGGTTACCCATGAGGGCAACCCAGTACTTCCCTCATAATAAATTCAAACCACTAGAGGGGGGTAGTCTCTCTCTTGGATCAGTGTGTCTCTCTGAGTGATAGAAATATCCTTCTTTGCATGCATCTGTCTTATGTCCACTATCATCTAAGCTCTACCTCCCGACCATCTTGATGCTAAGCTTGTACTTCATTAGCTATTGTTTGATGAACAACATTAATGCCAGGATCATGATATGCAAGGCTTCCCAATACCAAAACCTAAGGATGTTGAGATAAGACAAGCACATCAGACAATAAAACTAATCACGGACATAGCAGGAGATAAGAATGGAGAACAATGGAGAACAGAAGAAATAACACAAACTTCTATTAATCATGGAAGGCCTTGCCTTGGCTTTCATTCTAAGGCTCAAGCAAATACATATTTATAGATGAGCACAAAGCCAATAAGAATTAGCTACATGTGAAATAAATGGGATGTGTGGTAGGTTGTATTTTTCAGCGTGGGCAGCAGTTGATGAAGGTTGAAGACGGTGGAGTATCGACACTAGTGTTGGAGCAATACGCGTCGGTTTGGATTCATGCTCAACATTCTTCCACTTGAAGCCAAATAACAGTCATGAATCAAGTCACATCGAGTCCTACCGTGCCTTTAAATAACTCATTTTTATTTCTTGGTAGAATCTTAGTGAGCATATCAGCTGGGTTCCTATGTTTATGGATCTTTTCCAAAGATAATTGTCCTTCCTCCAACACATCTCGGATCCAATGGAACCTTAAGTCAATGTGATTTGTTTTTAAGTGAAATGTTGGGTTTTTCGCCAAGTGAATGGCACTCTAACTATCACAATATATCACATGGGTGTCTTGCTTTATTTCTATCTCTCCTAGGAATTGTTGCATGCACAATATCTCTTTACAAGATTATGTTGCAGCTATGTACTCTGCTTTTCTTGTAGATAGAGTTACTATTATTTGTAGCCTTGACACCCAAGATACTGCTACTCCTGCAAATGTATACAAATAACCTGTAGTGGACTTTCTGGTGTCCATATCTCCAACCATATCTGCATCTATAAATCCTTCAAGCATGGTCTTGTTATGACAAAAAGCTAAACAATAATGGCTAGTACCCTTAAGATACCTCAAAATCCATTTTACTGCTTACCAATGTTGTTTTCCTAGATTGACAAGGAACCTGCTCACTACTCCCACTGGATATGCAATATCTGGTCATGTACATACCATGGCCTACATCAAGCTGCCAATTGCTGATGCATAAGGAATCTTGCTTATCTCTTCCTTCTCTTTTTCATCACTTGGACATAACTTAGTGCTCAGCTTGAAGTGAGCTATAGGGGTGTACCAACTGGCTTGGCATCTTTCATATTAAACATGTCAAGTGACTTCTTAATATATTTTTCTAATGACAACCATAACCTTTCATTTTTCCTCTCCCACATTATTCTCATGCCCAATATCTTGTGCTGGACCCCAAATCCTTCATTGCAAATTTTCTACCCAAATCTTTCTTCAACCTATTGATCATATTCTTATCATGCCCAAAAATTAACATGTCATCCACATATAATAATAATATTATATACCTTCCTTGATCATACCTCTTGATATAAACATAGTGGTCAGCTTCCAACCTGTGAAAACCATGTTCCAACATGAATGAATCAAATTTGTTGTACCATTGTCGAGGTGTCTGTTTCAACCTATAGAGTGTAGGTTTTAACCCCGTACAAAAATTACCTACATACAAATTCTAAAACACAGAAAATAAACAATGTGAGAATAACACATAAAACACATATACACAAAGATTTTCCCTTGGATCCCAAAACTGGGACTACCAGCTTGATTTTTTATTATGTTCCTTTCAATGTTACAATACATATATATACATGTCGACCTCGTAGAGGGGGGCTACCCACCCCCCTCAAACCCCCTATGACCCCCACCACTGCACAAGTGGTGCAACGAGGGGGGAGCTCCACCCCCCCTCTAACCCCCCGGTTAACCAGGGAGGCTAGTCGTGGAAAGAATATAACACAACCTAACATTCTCCCACTTGTTGTTTTATTTCCATAGGAGAGCTTAGTCATTTATCTAGTCTTGCAACGCCCATTTTTTCTCTACACCAAGAGAACTTCTCAGAGCTCATAGATTTTATCAATGTATCTGCAGTATTCTTCAAAGTGTCCACCTTTACCAGCAACACCTTTTTGTCTTCTATCATATCCCTCAAAAAGTGATACTGAACATCAATGTGCTTTGTCTTTGAATGGTAAGAAGTGTTCTTTGCCAAAAAAATTGCACTTTGGCTATTATAGTCTATCCTTATAGCACCTTGTACTAACCCTATACTTGAACACAATCTCTGCAACCAAACTGCTTCCTTGCTTGCATGAGTGGCTGCCATGTATTCTGCCTCTGTAGTTGATAGTGCCACTATAGATTGTTTCTTACTCATCCAATTGACTGCACCTCCAAATAGGTTAAACACATACCCACTTGTAGATATTTTCTGATCCAAATCTCCAGCCCAGTTTTCATCAACAAAGCCACGAATATCCAAAACTATGTCCAATCTTGGTCTTCCTTGGTAGAAAAAACCATAATCACTAGTGCCACGCAAATACCTAAAAACCCGCTTCACTGTTGTCCAATGCTCCTTCCCTAGTTTTGACATAAACTTGCTCAATACTCCCACTGCATGTGCAATGTCTGGTCTAGTACAGACCATCACATACATCAAGCTACCGACTGCACTTGCATATGGAACATGAGACATGTCATCTTCCTCTTTTTGTGTCTTGGGACACTGTTCAATAGATAACTTTACACCTATAGGAATAGGAACCTTCATCGATTTATTATCCTGCATATTAAACCTCTGCAATATTGTCTTCACATGCTTCCTCTGGTTTAACTAGAGCTTCTTCTTTGCCTGATCTCTTTTAATTTCCGTGCCCAAAATATAGTTTTCAGTACCAAGATCTTTCATCTCAAATTTGGAGGACAATTGGGTCTTAAAATCCTCAATAATTTCTTTGTCATTTCCAACCAGCAACATGTCATCCACATACAAGACCAGATAAATAACATAGTCACCAATTAATTTAAAATACACACGGTGATCTGCTTTGCTTTTGGTGAAGCCAATTCCCCGTATAAATGTATCAAATTTCTGATAGCACATCCTTGGTGATTGTTTTAGCCCATACAGAGACTTATTTAACTTGCATACTAGTTCTTTCTTATCCTTCACCACAAAGCCTTCAGGTTGCTTCATGTAGATCTACTCTTCTAGATCCCTGTGGAGAAATTTTGTCTTCACATCCATATGTTCTACCTCAAAATCAAAAGTAGTAGCAATAGATAAAAGTAATCTAATAGAAGCTACCTTGGAAACAAGAGAAAAGATATCACCAAAATCAATTCCCGGCACCTAGAAATAACTTTTTGCTACCAACCGAGCTTTATATTTCTCCACATTTCCTTCTTCATTCATCTTCTTCTTGAACACCAATTTGCTTCCAATGGGTTTCCTTCTAGCCGACAACTCCATCAAATCTCAGGCCTCATTTTTGTGCAAAGATGCCTTTTCATCAACCATGGCCTCTTTCCATAGTTTTCCATCCTCTAAATCTACTGCTTCCTTCATAGTTCTGGGATCATCATCAGTAATAGATAAAGTAAAATTTGCATAGAAAGCAGATGGACTATACCTTTCTAGTTGCCTTCTTTCTCAAACTGATCTTCTCACAACCAGAGTTTGTGGCTCTTCATCTTATGATTCTTCTTCTGCTGTAAAGTCTTATTCTTCCTCCTTTAGCTCAAACTCTATCTTCTCGGGTTCCTTTGATGGCACTTCATGTTTAATAACATCTTTCACCTCTCTAAACACCACATCTTGGCTGCACAAAACCTTCCTTGTTACTGGATTCCAAAGCTTATAACCCTTTAAACCATCCTTATACGCAATAAAGATGCAATTTTTAGATTTACTATCTAACTTTGTTCTTCTCTCTTTTGGAACATGTACATATGCATCACATCCAAATACCCTCATATGTGAAAGAGAGGGTTTCTTACCAGTCCATACCTCTTGTGGAGTCTTATCCTCCAATGTTGATGAAGGTGATCTGTTGACCAGGTAACATGTTGTCTCCACCACCTCTACCCAAAATTCTTGTCCTAACCCGGCACCACTGAGCATGCTTCTTGCCATTTCCATCAACGTCTTGTTCATTCTTTTTGCAAATCCATTTTTCTCATGTGTGTATGGATTAGTCTTCAGCCATGCTATACCACACTTCTTAAAAAAATATTCAAATTCCTTGCTGCAAAACTCTCCACCGTTATCTATTCTCAGCACCTTTATCTTCTTCTCTGTATGGTTTTCCACCAGAGCCTTAAATTCTTTAAAATTGTCAAAGACTTCATATTTATTCTTGAGGAAATATATCCATGTATTCCTTGAGAATTCATCTATAAATGATACATAGTACACAGACTTACCTAGTGATGAAACCTTCATAGGTCCAAACACATCACTGTGCACAAGCTCTAATATCTGTTTCGTCCTCTTACCACCAGAAGGGAAACTCACCTAATTTTTCTACCCATATACACAATTTTCACAGAAATCAAAATCCAAAGAACTATTAGTCATACCTTCTACCATACCTTTACCATAAAGTATTCGAAAGCCCTTCTCTCCAATATGTCCAAGCCTTTGATGCCACATCATGGTCTTTTCTCTAGAGACCACTACATTTTCTGCTCCACTTTCAGGAACCACAGAACTGTTGCATAAATCAATAATAGTGCTACCTTGCAACTTGTACAGAGTTCCAATCTGAACTCCCCGCATCAATACCAATGCTCCCCGAACCATCTTGCATGTATCTTTCTCAAACACTTTTTTTACACTTGCATCATCTAGCTTGCTTATAGAAATCAGATTTCTCGCTAATGTAGGAATATGCATAACACCCGGAAGTGTTCTAATCCTTCCACCTTGTAACTTAAACTTGACTTTTCAACCGCCAACGATTCTAGCCTTCCTGTCATCCCCTAAGAATACATCACCACCATCATATTTCTCATACTCGCAGAACTACTCTCTATGTGGAGTGAAGTGAAAGGATGCACTTGAGTCAATCAACCATGCCTCATGATCTACATGTGTACTTGAAGAAGCCAAGTACACATCCCCACCTTCATTTGAGGTGGTTTTCGCCTCTGCAAAAGGAGCATCATCAGATCTCATTCCTTTGTTAGGAGCTTTAGATTTACAGTCCCTTTTGTAGTGCCCTTCTGTTGGGTCCCTATAATACTAGTGATTACCCCATTACTATTGTAGTTGCATCCCTTATTAATATTGTTGTGCCTCTATTATCCCCATATTGTTATTACTGTGCCCCATAGAATCCCTCTACTGTTATTTTTGTGGCTTTATATTATTATTATTAGGTCGGCTAGGTTATATTGTGACTCCTTAGACTCCTTTATATAGAAAGGAGGTTTTTTCATTTGTATCATTAAAGAATTGTTCATTTATTTAATGTAAAGGAGGTTTCCCCCTCGAAGAGGCTGAATTCTAAGGCGTTGATCTATGTTTTCTATCTTTTCTTGAGCTGGTTTCATAACATTTGATATCAGAGCCTTGGATTCTAGGGTTTCGCTGCTCCAAATATGTCATCGTGGCATTTTCTCTATAACTTTTTTTCTGCGATGTTTCAGAATCTAAAAAAAAACCCATTTGAGAAGACATCACACTGAACCTTGGGTCCAAATTTAAGAGCTTTTCGTGCTATATTTGCGGAGATATGATCTGAGGAATTTGGTCATTTTGCAGACTCCTGAATTACATTCCAAACAGGTGACCTAGGGAAATTCGGCATAACTTTCTCTCTAAGCATCGGATTAAAATTTCGTAAGAAGTACAGAAAGAGGACATACTTTAGTTTCTTGTAGATATTTTTCAGAGCCAAAGGTCGAAACAGTGACTCGTGGTACATCGTACAAGTTCGCTCTACTGAACTAGTATATAATCAAGTCACTGTGGGAGATTTCGCATAACTCTTCCTTGGAGAATCCAATTTGGATCAGACTGGTGGCATTGGAAAGAGGACACAGAGGGCTACTACAGGTCACAATTTCAGAATTGGATGATCAGAAAGTACAGAGATACATCAGAGGAAATATCAAGCTCCTACAAAGTGAAAAAAGGTGTGTAGTTTTTTTAAATTTTTGCTTAAGCTTGGTTTGAAAATTTATTTTGAAGGAATTCAAAGGGCATAGTAGAGCATTGTTATCATTAACTGATGCCCCGAGGAAAGAAAATGCAAACACCTAGTAAGCAACCTGAAAGCTCTAGCATGGATCATGAAGAAGAGGAAGAAATGCTACATGATGTATCAAAATTACAAGAACAAGTGCAACAAATGTCACTCTTACAAAAGCTAACAGAAGCTAAAATAAATGGCGTGGAAGCTAAGGTGAATGGCATGGAAGCTAAGATGGACAACTTGAAGATAGATTTGAACACAAATTTGAAGATAGGCATGGCAGATTTGAAGACAGATTTGACAAATTTTCTACAAGAAATACTTACTAATGGTGAAAAGGTAGTAAAGGAAACTCATGATGTGAACAAAAGAAATGTTAATCATGATTTCTTAGACTCTAATGTGGGATCGAAGACCCACCATATTCCAAAAATAGATATGAGGAAGTTTGATGGCAAGGATCCCACAACATGGATATTACAAATGGAGCAATTTTTCGATCTCAATAATGTGAAAAACACACAAAAGGTACGTATTGCAACTTTATATTTGGAACCAAATCAGTTTGTATGGTATGAATGGCTTTGCTCTCGTAAACAAATTATCACTTGGGCAATTTTTACGGAAGAATTGATAGCACATTATGAGGATACAAAAAGCAACACTTTTTTTTAGCCAATTGATAAGTCTCAAACAAAAGGTTTCAATAATGGAGCACATTGAGGTGTTCCAAAAATTGAACATAAGGGTAAAAAATATTCCAGTGGAGCATAGGATTGATGTGTTCATAGGGACTTTAAAGGATAATATCCAACATGATTTTCTCTTTTGGGAACCTGATTCATTAGAGAAGGCATTCAGGTTAGCAAAAAAAATGGAAAGCAAAATTATGGCAAATAGGAAGCATACCACTCACAACTATAAAGATGGAAGTGTAGTTGCCCCTAGTCTTCCACAAAATATAAGGTTGACACCACAACAATTGGAAGAAAAAAGAGAAAAAGGGCTTTGTTACAGTTGTGATAGCAAATACACTAAAGGTCATAAGTGTGCTGAGAAGAAATTATTCTACATAGATTGTGAAGAGGAAGAAGGAAAGGAGCAAGAAAGGTAAAAAGAAGAGGATATACTCCAGGAACAAAGCCTAGATAAAGAAGAAATGAATCCGACCATATCTTGTAATGCATTGGCGGGAATTACCACTCCTCAAACCATCAAGATAGAAGGACAAATCAAGAAGAAAAAGGTAATAGTGTTGATTGATTCAGGAAGTACCCACAATTTTATTCATTGTAAGGTAGCAAAAGAATTGAATTGCTTCTTATATCCAGCACCAGAGTGTCAAGTGATGGTTGCAAATGGAGGAACAATAAATTGCTCTGGAAAGTGCCATAATATCAAGCTATCGATGGGAGAATATGTATTGACTAGCCCAATGCTTTCCATTCCAATGGGAGGTGTTGATGTTGTACTAGGAGTCCAATGGCTACAATCCTTGGGTACAATAGCTTTTAATTTTCAAGAACTTTTCATGAAATTTTCCATGGAAGGAAAGGAAGTTGAATTAAGGGGTATTGTAGGGAAACCGGGAAAGATAATTAGCTCTAATAGTATGACAAAGCTTATAAAAAAGGAACAAAGGGGTGTAATTGCACAATTATGTTCACTAGATGTTTCCACATTGTAATCATTTATTTCTCTAGATCTCCAAAAAGTCTTGCACAATCATTCCAAGTTATTTGACACTCCCAAAGGTCTCCCACCTATTCGTGATCATGATCATGCTATTCATTTGATTCCAGGAAGTGTTCCTCCAAACATAAGGCCGTACAGATATCCCTATGCCCAAAAGAGTGAAATTGAATGTATGGTTGCAGAAATGCTAGAGGCTAGTATAATTCAACCGAGTCAAAGTTCTTTCTCTACTCCAGTAGTATTAGTGCACAAGAAGGATGAATCATGGCGCATGTGTCCGGATTATAGGGAGGTCAACAAGCTCACTATTAAAGATAAGTTTCCCATTCTTGTCATTGATGAATTACTGGATGAATTGCATGGATCAATTTACTTCACCAAGTTGGATCTTCGTTCAGGATATCATCAAATCAAAATGAAGACTGAAGACATTCCGAAAACAACATTTAGAACTCATGAGGGTCATTATGAATTTTTGGTCATGCCTTTTGGCCTTACCAATGCACCTTCAACATTTCAAGGTTTGATGAATTCCATTTTCAAACCATTCCTTAGAAAATTTGTGTTAGTATTTTTTGATGATATACTAATCTACAACAAGTCTTGGAAGGATCATGTTGAACATGTTGACAAGGTGCTACAACTATTGGAGGAGAAACAATTATATGCAAAAAGATCCAAATATTTCTTTGGAGTATAATAGGTGGAATATATGGGTCATATTGTATCTCATGAAGGAGTTAAGGTAAACCCTAGCAAAATTAAGGCCATTAAGGAATGGAAAATCCCCACATCCATAAAGCATCTGCGAGGATTTCTTGGGTTGACAGGGTATTATCGCAAGTTTGTTAAGAATTATGGGAGAATAGCAGCACCTCTAACAACATTATTGAAGAAAGATCCATTTTCATGGATTCCAGAAGCAACAAAGGCCTTCGAACATCTTAAAGAGGCAATGTGCCAAGCACCGGTCTTAGCTACACTAGACTTCACAAAAACCTTTATTGTGGAATGTGATGCTTCAGGAAATGGAATTGGTGCTGTTTTAATGCAAGATGAAAGACCCATTGCTTTTGAAAGTTGTCCAATCAAGGGAAAGTTTTTACACAAAGCTATTTATGAGAAGGAAATGTTGGCAATACTCCATGCACTTAAGAAATGCTGACCCTACCTAATGGGAAGAAACTTCAAGGTAAAAATGGATCATGATAGCCTTAAATACTTTTTAGAACAAAGATTATCCTCTGAAGAGCAACAAAAGTGGGTCACAAAGATGTTGGGTTATGACTTTGAAATCATCTACAAAAAAGGGAAGCAAAATGTGGTGGCAGATGCACTCTCAAGAAAGGATGAGGATGTGGAAGCATTGTTGTGCGCCATTTCTATTATCCAACCAGATTGGATAAATGAAGCAAGGGAGGAATGGAAGAAAGACAAAGAAGTGTGGGCACTTATTCAAAAGTTACAAAAAGATTCCAGTACGTTTGATACATTTAGCTGGCAAAATGATTCTTTATGGTACAAAGATCGCTTATACCTCTATAAGAATTCCCAACTAAAACAAAAGATTCTTATGGAATTGCACACTTCTCCCTTAGGAGGGCAGTCAAGATGTTTAAAAACATACCATAGGGTTAAGAAGGAATTTTTTTGGGATGGCCTTAAATCGGATATTCAAAAATTTGTGGCAGAATGTTTGGTTTGCCAACAAAATAAAGTTGAAACAATTAAGACACCGGGTCTATTACAACCTTTATCCATTCCAAGCCAACGTTGGGAGGAGGTTTCAATGGATTTTATCATAGGTTTACCCAAGTCTGAGGGAAAGAGTGTCATCATGGTGGTAGTTGATAGACTTACCAAGTATGCACACTTTTGTGCATTATCACATCCATTTAAATACAGTGTAGTTTCTACTGCATCTATGGAAACAATTCAAAAGCTACATGGAAACCCAAAGATTATTGTAAGTGACAGAGATCCCATTTTCACTGGAAATTTTTGGACAGAATTATTTTCTTGTCTTGGTACTCAGTTAGCTCATAGCTCATCTTATCATCCTCAATCTAATGGGCAAACTGAGATAGTAAACAAATGTTTGGAAGGATATCTTTGTTGCTTTGTATCTGATAAACAGACACAATGGGTCAAATGGTTGCCTCTGGCTGAACGGTGGTATAACACTTCCTTCCATACAGCAACAAAAATGACACCATTTATGGCACTTTATGGATATCAACCACCATCCATCACATCATATTTAAGAGAAAACTCTAAGGTTCAAGCAGTGGAACATCACATCGAACATCAACAACAAGTCCTCCAACTCTTAAAGGATAACCTCGTGTTGGCACAAAATAGAATGAAACAATAGGCAGATCAACATTGCAGCAAAAGAAGTTTTCATGTAGGTGATTGGGTATTCCTATGGCTACAACCATATAAGCAAATGTCCCTCAAGCAAGCTACGAAGGATAATAAATTATCACCAAAGTATTATGGTCTGTACAAGGTGTTGCAAAAGATTGGTACTATGGCATACAAATTGGAGCTTCCTGCAGCTTCTCGATTGCACCCAGTTTTCCATGTTTCATGTTTAAAGAAGGTTATAGGCAACAAGCTCCCAGTTCAAACAATATTGCCAGAACTTGACGAGGAAGGAAAAATTATATTGGAACCGGAAGCAGTCACAGAAACAAGAACTCGACAGCTACGAAATCGATCAATTTCGGAGTATCTTATCAAGTGGAAGAACTTATCAGATGAAGATTCCACATGGAAGGATGAGAATTTTATATAGAAGCATCCAGAACTACTCAAGCATTGAGGAAAACACTTTTTTGAAGGAGAGGGGCATGTTGGGTCCCTATAATACTAGTGATTACCCCATTACTATTGTAGTTGCATCCCTTATTAATATTGTTGAGCCCCTATTATCCCCATATTGTTATTACTGTGGCCCATAGAATCCCTCTATTGTTATTTTTGTGGCTTTATATTATTATTGTTAGGTTGGCTGGGTTATATTATGACTCCTTAGACTCCTATATATAGAAAGGAGGTTTTCTCATTTGTATCATCGAAGAATTGTTCATTTATGTAATGTAAAGGAGGTTGCCCCCTCGAAGAGGCTAAATTCTAAGGCGTTGATCTATCTTTTATATCTTTTCTTGAGCTGCTTTCATAACACCTTCCTTTCCGCATTTCTAGCACACTGCCTTTACAGGTTTTCCTAGAGATTTAGATCTCCCTCTAGATTTAGATCTACCACTCGATGGCTTATTTTTGTTTCTATTCTAGGACCATTCTCGTACAAAAAAGGCATCACCATTCTGGATCTCCATATTTTTTCGTCTCATCTCCTCCGTCAGCAAGGATGTGACTATTTCTTCAAAATGCAAGGAAGTTGCATTTCTACCTATTGCAATAACCAGATTATCCCACGAATCTAGTAGAGAACACAACAAACTAATGAACTTATCTTCATTTGAAATTTTAATATCAACAGACAATAGTTGACTTACCATAGTATTAAATGCATTCAGATGCTCTGTCACTAAGTCTCCATCTTTCATCCTCAGGTTATACAGCTTTTTTGTAGGAACATTTTATTCACCGGAGACTTAGATTGATACAAAGTCCCTAACTTGTCCCGCAAATCCTTCACCATAGCTTCCCTTGATACATTCAACAATACTGAATCTAAGACACACAATCGTATTGTGCTCTTTGCCTTCCGATTGAAATTCTTGCATTCTTCATCGGACACTCTTGTTGGTTTAATTCCTGAATCTATGCGATCCACTGATCTTTATCTACCAATAGATCCTCAATTTTGAGTTTCCACAACTCAAAACTCTGACCATTAAATTTCTCGATCTCCGACTAACCAAGGTCTACCACAAGCCCGAGCGAAACCTCAACAACAAAGGCGTCCCCTTGAAGCCAAAATAGCTCTGATACAAAATGTAGGTTTTAACCCCATACAGAAATTACCTGCATACAAATTCTAAAACACAGAAAATAAACAATGCGAGAGAATAACACATAAAACACATATACATAGAGATTTTCCCCTAGATCCCAAAACCAGGACTACTAGCTTGAATTTTCATTATGTTCCTTTCAATGTTACAATACATATATATACATGTCAAAGCATCCAATACCATGGACTGAAAACTATCGCGCCCAAAACCATGTGCGAAAACCATGCACAAAACCATATGTAGGTTCACCCCACCTAATATAGGGTCCAAAAAAAATTTCCCTGGAGCACTACCCCAGACCCCGTAGAGGGGGGCTATCCGCCCCTGTTATTGGGAAAACTAGTGTCCAGTCAGAGTTGCAAGCCCCACTAAGATGGGTAGCTATCTTAGAAACAAACAAACTAAATTCACTTGTGTTTTCCTTTATGAGAAATAGATGAGAGAGAAGCAGAGAGTACCAACCTCAGTGTTTCGCTGGGCTCCTTGCTTATTTCCTCTCCCCTTTAACAGAGCTTTGCCACTCTTTCCTTACTTGTCCCACTTCAAAGAACACCTGTAGAGTTAAAGCAGCATAATACCGTCAAAGCATAGAGATCTATAACCATAAACAATATAGGATTAGATATATATTAACCATACAAATGCATATATCAACACAAGATTCAGAGATATACCAGAATATGGAGGAAAACTCAAATAGCTTTATTGATAGAAGTAGTAGAAGAGAGGATTACAACCCATTGATCTGACCCAGTGCCATCCTCCCAGCATGAAAGCCCTCTTCACCTCATGAAAAGCTAGATCACCCAACACTATCATATTGCACAGAGAAACCAATAGCACTTCCTTACAAGATACAAAATTCCAGCCTTTAGATCTCTAAGATGAGGGATCCATATATAGATATTTGCAGGTGGGTGAGTCAGCTTCTAGGTTTTTGATTAGTGTCATTTCTCTGATAGTTCTTGGTTCCACTTGGAGATTTCATGATCTCTTACTCATCCCTAGGCGAATTCAGAGAGGCAAGTGTCAAATGGGCAGTTTCTAGAAAATTCTCTGGGTTTCCACCTAGCCAACTGCCTCTGCCATTTGTTTGCTCTCACTCATCGCACCCTACAGAAGGGATTTTCAGTATGCATCACACTTTCTGCATGTAGTAGGTGAGATGCATCACACCCTTAGCACTGAGGAGTCTGTATGGTCCAGTTTTGACTAGTTCTGAGTAGTTTTCTAGGGAGAACTTCTGGGAGATGATGTAATCATCTGACCTTGTTCCTTTAGGGTGTGTAACAACACTTTTAGGGGCTTAGAAGCCCTTGGTTTATGGACCTATGCGATTGGGTTTGCAGTGCCCAAATATGTCTATAACAGCTGCCCCATAAAGCATGAGGTTGTAAATATTCTGATGTCAAGTGAAATGCTTTATCATGAGGATCCGAGGTTTTTTGAATTGGAAGGTGACCTGTAATAAGATACAATATAATACATTATCTTCATAATATTTTCATGATCTAGCTGAGGCGAGCATTCCCATGCTCAGCTTTATAAATTCATTTTCATGTACATTGGACAGACAACCGTCTGTATGGCAGACTGGTGATTCTGGTAGAGTCATCATCCCTTAGATTGGATGATTATCTATGCAGCTATGATGTACATTTGATGTCTTTATTTTCCTGAATATATCACAGCCTGGATGGATGAAACTAGATCTGGGGTCTTAAAACTCATTCAATCTTCACCCAAAGTACAAGTCGATCCATGTGAAAGGATGTTCTAACGTCGAACATGGAAAGACATCGCCTGATTACCAGCCAATGATTTAAGTTGTTAACAGGCACGAGATGAATCACCGATCATGACGATTACCCTCAAGGTACAACAATACAATTCACATGGTGTGAATACATGAATCGATGTCGAACACCACGCAAAATCTCCCGGTCGAAGGCCATCGATGTAAACCTATCGCCGGAAGTGAGAAACTTGCCATTGAGGCATGCAAGCTTCAAAGTACTGAAAGGGGTGTTCCTAAGTCAACTTCTTGGATAATGAGCTGATGTCGACAAGAAGTGACCCGTCGTAGGAGGGCCTTAATGAATCCCACATCTACGACATGAAACGGAGCAAATGATTTTGTGGAGGTGAAAATGATTTGATGATACAGGGTTCAGGGTGGTAATCATGAAAGAATGAAGCGTGAAGGTATTGCAACAGATGAGATGTAAGCTGGGTTGGTGAATTCTCTGAGTGAATTCTCTTGAACATATCGGCGACACTAAGATGGATTGGTAGCGTTAACCCTAAAAATGGATGGTAAAGAGGACCAATGGTGATATGACCGGTGAATGAAATAACCAAACCCGAATCAATCATGGTGATGGAGTGAAAGTGTCATGTTCAATCTTGACCTGCTACTAATAAAGTTTCTTCAAGTTTTCTTCCCAATTTTTCCCCAGTCATTTCTGACCAGTACCTCTTTATTTTTGTCAAGCTTGAGAAGGATAACATATGCTTGTTCTATAATTTTCCCTTCAGGCAAACCCATCGCTATGTTTTAACGAGCCTAGTGAAAGTGAAACTCACTCTTGTTTGCATGGACAACTTTGTCACTATTGTTTTAATGAGTTTAACGAAAAGATAACTCAGTCCTTTTCAATTTTAGAAAGTCTGAAAAGAGACAGAAAGGAAACTCCAGTAATCCTTTTTCGTAATATAATCCCTTAAGTCTAAAAAAGTATAAAATAATATGAAAGGGATGACTTTTCGATAGTTTTAATGAGCCAAACAAGACAAGCGCTCGATCTTTTTGTATAATGATCCCTCAGGTCCAAAAAGATTAAAATCTAGAGGAGGGATGGCACTTCCATTCACTTTAATGAGCTGGAGACGCCAATTGCTCGGCAATCTTTTCATATTTTACAAGTCAAATGAAAAGAGCTTAAAGTGAACTCATTTTTTGAGGAATGAGTGATATTTTCGGATAGCAGCTCATTCGAGGTAAGGTTTGGAACTTTTTCAATCACGGCAGTGTAAAGAAGATGGCTAATAGAATCACTCGTTGCAGATGTTCCTCAAAAGGGGTAAACAATTAAATGGAGGCGTATGATCAGCTAGAAAGAGTGGAGGTGATGGTAAGAACACGACCAAGGCTCAAAAGCTGATGATTATGTGATCGTAATGGTTATTTACCGATGGATGGGTGCATTTTTTAATGAGCTTAAACTCTAGGGGAAACATATGCTCATCGCTAGGTTTATCTTTTAATGATCTTGAACTTCGCGTAAAACTGCTTGTGCCATTCGTATAATAAGGATGTCTCATCGATAGGTTCATTTTTTAGGGAGCTTGCCCCATTCGAAACTTTGCTCCGCAGCCTTTTTTTATGCAAGCTAGGAATGACCAACCTACGAGTTTAAAGGGTTAAGAACCTACAAACTAAGAAAATAAATGGTCGCTTTTCACTTGCATGCAAAAAGGTTTGCATGCCCCCAAGTATAAAGAAGTAGAGTTTCCAGGTCACAATACAGAAGTTCTTGCACTAGCAAGATTTTTCCAGCCACGTAGCAGGCAAAACACTTCCTTGGCTCTGTCCATCGAAATGGATGAAGGTGATTCCAGTTCCAATCACCTAACCTTTGATGAGGGAATCCTATTCCAGTCTAATCACATTGTCCTAAATGGACGGGTGTGTCAGACTAGTCATATTCCTATGCGGAAACCTACCTTATAACTGGGGTTTTCCTACCAAAGCAGACCAGGGCGCATGCCTCCTGGGTTTAGTCACATTCACCGAATCACTCGCGCTCATCAGGTGGATTGACTGGAGATTGATGAGACATTCCTTGTGCAAAAAGACTAGTTAGGGATGGCACTTGACTAGTAGCTATGTTTGAACCGGGGAATGAAAGTTGGTCTACGAGTTGGACCACTCTGCCTTCATGCGGAAAACACATCACTCGAAAGAGTGAGGAAACAATAGCTCCCATGCTATAAATGTAGTCACGCCCAAGGAGTAGATTGTAATCTAAAGGTCCTTGGACTACCATCACATTCAGATAAACGGTTTTCCTTCTCAAAGTTATAGGCAAACTTGGAAGGATCCCTAATAGTCGACTGGTTCCTATTTTGAAGCACGATATATTTCGAATCTCAGGCAGAAGCGATGGCGAACCAAGCACTTTCCAAGCAGTTGAGGAACGGATACTCATAGAAGCCCCTTCATCTATGATAGTGCCAACCATGATCATTCTGTAAGCTTGTACTATGATTCGGAATGGTACATTAGATGGTAGACGAGGTCTGCCTAGTAGATTCCAATCGAAGGAAACGACTAGATTTCTTAGAGGAGGGACCGAATAAACAACCCAGTAAATCCTTGACGAAATTCCTTCCTGCAGTAAAGTAATGGGTAGATTGCCCCAATGTTCATCAGATTCTATGTTGATGAAAAGAATTTGAATGGTGTCATTCTCATTCTCTTTGGTGACTGTATCATCAGAAGGTAGACCTTCTGAAGGGTCGACTACCATCTCGACCTGTTGACTTTGGTCCTGTGTGCACTCAGAGGGTTTATCTTCAACAATAGATGCTTCGACCGACCACAATGATGTGTCAGTCAGATTTTCAACTAGTGATGGACTCGGCAAGAGTTTCTTATATCCAGGAGGAAGCTGTAGCAGTGAAGCAGGATGGTTATCCAAGACTCTTTTAACTTTGTGTAGGAAGGGGCAATGGTGGATGGCATGATCGCCTTCACATAGTCTACAAGGAATTTTAGATCTTCCTTTTTTTTCCATTGACTTCGTTTTCACTAGCTGATGGTGTACTTTCAACATGATCATCAGAGGTTGAGGACACCGAATTGTGCAAGCAGGGAGACCAGTCCCTCAAGATCCATGGGATGCAAGGAAAATCTCGATGATAGTGGTCTCCCTTGCAAATGACACACGGATATTTAGGTTTGGATGGTGCAGTGTGTGGATTTTCGTTGGATGATGCATGGTTTCCCCCTTTTGCTGTTGGCTTCTTCTTCTTCTTCTCCTTGCCTTACTTCTTCTTCTCAGTTACTTGGATTTTAGTTTAACTGGCTTCACCAAGCGAAGAGGAAGAAGGAGAGGGAGAAACAAACGAAGTAGAAGGTTGGGGGGTAACTCTAGTATCATCCAGTTGCTGATTTGATTGCTCAGGAATCATGGTGTTTTCAATGACAGAGGTCGAGAAAAGCCATACTGGCAGACCAATTGTGAGTCCTGGAAGGGACAATGTGGCCATATGAGGTGCACCAACATCTCCCTAAGAGGAGAAGGGACTAGGATTCCCCCCAAGGGGAAATCCTTGATTGGTGTACTCCAGTTTCTCAACCTAAGACCAACGAGGGAACAATGATATTATTTTGATTAAAATACATTTTATGATGCTTTGACACAACTTGCTTTCTCAATTTTTAAGAGTCAAGAAAAAGCTAAAGATGACTCTAGTCGCCTTTGATTTTTAATGAGCTTGAAGTGACAAGTGCTCAGATGGACCTTTTCTTTTAAGGAGTCTGAAAAGGAACGAAAGTGACTACTCTGGAAATCTAGACAGAGGGATTACCAAACCAATCGCAAAACTGCAGAATACTTTTTACAGTACGGCAGTAAATCTTCCCGAATGCTATGTTCAGTGCATTGCGATCGATAGGGCGGCAGACACGGCTTCCTAAGGATAAAGGATATAGCCTATTGTGGTCTCCCAATATATACTTAATGGTACATGGGAGCACAAGTCCGTACTGGCACCTGTCATCTCAAAGAGGAGGAATCACCCAACCTACGATGAAAGCGATAGTTACCAGGCTTTACAATGCTAGAATACGTCTCTAGCCTAGACTTCTAAATGTTGTGCGTTAGGTTCCAAAGAATTTTTATGTTCATTGAAATTTATTTTACAGTTGATCTTTCTTAAGAAGTTTGCCTTTAAGGTTCACCACGTCATGTAGATATACAATTCCTAAGTATGCAATCTAAGATGATAAACAGTCATTTATTTTCTTTTTGCAATGAAAATCCTAGCTACTAAGGAAAGAAATGCAAGATTCTTTCAACATATAGCAGAGAGCACACACTAAGATACACTGTCCTAAATCAATTTCCACAAGTAGTATAAATGCAGATGCACATGCATGTATTTGTTTTCCACTTTCTTAATGTGTGAATGACAAAAAGAATGCTAAGTACAGATCTGAACTATTTTTCTTTCAAAGCAATAGTACTAACAATTTTCTTCAAAAAATGAAAGGAAGACTAAGATGACACTTTGCGATTTTGAATTGAAACCTGCTTTTGACACTTGAAATACTATTAATTCAAATCAAATACAATGGCAAAAGTGTAATCGACTATCAAAAAGAGGAAGACTCTTTTCTTTGACTGAAAATGACACTTGCGACACTTTCAAATCAAAAGACGACAGTTCGATTAAGCTACTGTTTGCAAAGGAGAACTGTAAATGATGAAAAATACATAAAAACATTCACAATTCTTTGAATAATGGAGGCGAAATAATGAAAAGGAAGGGAGTTTCAATAGTGGTACACTGATCACAGACAACAAAACTACTGAATAAAGCTAAAGACAATGAAGAGAAAACCAAAATCTGGAGGCAAAAATAGTCTTACCTAATCATTGCACCTATAACACAAGGAAATAGGGATGCATCTTGCGTGCAGCACACGGGAGGTGCGATGCATCCAGACTGCCAATGAGAGACAGTGCGATGGTCCAGGGATGAGACTGAACTTGATTTTTTCTCATAGTTTGCAGCTTAGTTCAGGGATTTAGGCTGAGCTAATGCTAGGCATTAAACACAAAGCATAGGGGCTGATCTAATGAGGTTACTTGAGCTACCACCAGGGCACTTAGGATGTCTCCAAGTCAGATGTTTAGTTCATAAACTAACCTAGAGATTGACTGAAGCAGCGTTGATCTACTTTGCAGTTGCATAGCAAAAGCAGTTCGAAGGCTAGCTGGATTAACTTCAGGCTCTTTCTATAGTTTATAAAGAAAACAAATAGAAACAAGCAAACAAGCTATTATTTCCCCAGCAGAGTCGCCATTTTGTTATCGGGAAAACTAGTGTCCATTCAGAGCTGCTAGTCCCACTAAGATGGGTAGCTATCTTAGAAACAAACAAACTAAAGTCACTTTTGTTTTCCTTTATGAGAAATAGATGAGAGAGAAGTAGAGAGTACCAACCTCAGTCTTTCGCTTGGCTCCTTGCTTGTTTCCTCTCCCCTTTGACAAAGCTTTGCTACTCTTTCCTTACTTGTCTCGCTTCAAAGAACACCTGTAGAGTCAAAGCAGCATAATACCGTCAAAGCATAGAGATCTATAACCATAAGCAATATAGGATCAGATATATATTAACCATACAAATGCATATATCAACACAAGATTCATAGATATACAAGAATATGGAGGAAAACTTAAATAGCTTTATTGATAGTAGTAGAAGAGAGGATTACAACCCATTGATCTGACCCAATGCCATCCTCCGAGCATGAAAGCCCTCTTCACCTCATGAAAATCTAGATCACCCAACACTATGATATTCCACAGAGAAACCAACAAGACTTCCTTACAATATACAAAATTCCGGCCTCTGGATCTCTAGGATGAGGGATCCATATATAGATATTTGCAGGTGGGTGAGTCAGCTTCTGGGTTTTTGATTAGTGTCATTTCTTTGATAGTTCTTGTTTCCACTTTGAGATTTCATGATCTCTTACTCATCCCTGGGTGAATTGAGAGAGGCAAGTGTCAAATGGGCAGTTTCTAGAAGATTCTCTGGGTTTCCACCTAGCCAACTGCCTCTTCCATTTGTTTGATCTCACTCATCGCACCGTACAGAAGGGATTTTCAGTATGCATCGCACTTTCTGCATGTATTAGGTGAGATGCATCGTACCCTTAGCACTGAGTAGTTTGTATGGTCCAGTTTTGACTAGTTTTTAGTAGTTTTTCAAGGAGAACTTCTAGGAGATGATGTAATCATCTGACCTTTTTCCTTTAGGGTGTGTAACAACACTTTTAGGGGCTTAGAAGCCCTTGGTTTATGGACATATGTGATTGGGGTTGAAGTTCCCAAATATGTCTATAACAGCCCCCCTCAAACCCCCTATGACCCCCCTGTTGCACAATTGGCGCAACGAAGGGGGGGCTCCCACCCCCCGGTTAACTAGGGAGACTAGTCATGGAAAGAATATAACACAACCCAACACAGAGACTCTTCTTCAGCCTGCAAACAAAGTCTTCTTTGACTTTTTCTATGAAGCCTTATGGCTACTCCATATAAATTTCTTCCTCCAATTCACCATGAAGAAAAGTCATTTTTACATCTAACTGTTCACATTCTAAGTCTAAAGTGGCAACAAGACCAAGAATGACTCTAATGGATGACATTTTGATGAGAGGTGAGAAAATGTCAGTCAAGTTAATGCCTTACTTTTGGGAAAATCCTTTCACCACCAGCCTTGCTTAATCTTGTAAAACCTTTTATTTTGTAGAGCCTTTCTATGTTTTGGAAGATTTACCAACTCCCAGGTTTTATTTTCCAACAAAGATTTCATTTCTTCCTCCATTTCTTTCTTTCATTATTTAATGTGCTCAACTTTACAAGGCTCTTGAAAACAGTTAGGATCACATTCATTAGTCAATACAATATAATTTGAAGGGGGATACCTTTGTGAAGGCTTATGAGGCCTAGAAGATCTACGAACCAACTTTGGTGGTGCATTATCATGCTGAATCTCTTGTAAAGGTTCTGACAAGATTCCTTCTTCTTTGTGTTCATCATTTTCCACTTGGTGTCCTTCCTGTTCCCAAATTTTTTGTTCATTTTCTTGCATTGGTCGAATGTCTTCATGCTGCTCTTCAAACCTATCAATAAATTTCTTGACCTCCATCTCACCTACAGTGCTCTTAAATATTTCTTACTCATTAAATATAACCTCCCTTCTTCTAATAATTTTATGTGTGACTTGATCCCATAGACGATAACCATATTCTTCATCTGCATATCCCAGAAAAATGCTTTCATAGATTTATCATCTAGATTAGTTCTATTTTCTTTAGGAATATGTACAAATTCTTCACATCCAAATATTTTTAAATGAGAATAATTCAACTTCTTACCAGTCCAAAATTCTTTAAGGATGCTGCCATCCAAGGTTGTACTTGTAGATCAATTTATAAGATAGTAGGTTGTCCTTATAGCTTCTATCCAAAAATGCTTCTTCAAACTAGAAGTGGACAACATATTTCTCACCTTTTCCATAATGGTGTGACTCATCCTTTCTACAACACCATTTTTTTGAGGAGTACCAAGCACAGTCTTCTCATGCTTTATGCCAAACCTATTACAATATTCATTGAATGTTTTTGAGAAATATTCTCCACCATTATTTGTTCTCAAGCACTTGATCAATTTGTTAGTCTCTCTTTCAACAAAAACATGGAATTTTTGAAATATTCCAAACACTTCACTTTTATTTTTCATAGGATAAGCCCAAATCTTCCTAGATGCATCATCTATAAATGTTACGAAATATGATGCTCCTCCTAATGACTTGATGTTAAAAGGACCAAACACATATGAGTGTATCAATTATAACAAATTTTTCTTTCTGTCATGGCCACCTCTAAGGAATGTAACCCTTCTTTGTCTACCATATATGCAATGCTCACAAAGATCAAGATTGTAGGATTTCAAGCCTGGTAATAACTTTTTACCAACAAGGACTTTTAAGCCCTTCTTGCTCATGTGATCCAACTACTTATGCCACAAATCTTCTGAATTTCCTTCTTTTGTGACAACAACCAAATATGATTTTCCTATCATTGCCTTCAATGTATATATGTTCCTGTCTTGGGTCCTTTAGCCATGACCAATGCCCAGTTTCTAATTTTCCAACCTCCTTTTCAAAATCTCATGGAATAGCCTTCATCATCTAGTCATCCCATAGAGACCAAACTAATGCTCATTTTTGGTACATGTCTGACCTGTTTCAACAATATATTTTGGCCATCCTTCATCTTGATCTAGACATCTCCCACTCCAAAAAGATTGAAAAAGTCATTATTTCCCAAATGCACTCTACCATAATCACTGGGATTATATGCAACAAAACTATCTTTGCATGGGGCTACATGGTGAGATGCCCCAGAGTCAATGATGTGATTTAGAATATTAGTTTGCAGTGCTTTTTATGTTAATTTTATGAGCAATTTAACATAAACCAAAAACTGAACAACAACATAAACATGTATAGAACATCATCAAAAAAACATTACAAAAAGCACATGATAAAGGAGTTCACCCCTCCTGGGCTACGTCTCCTTGGTCCAACTTACAATGGCTTAGGCCTTCCTATTATAGTCAAAAGTGTAAAAATATGTGCTTACGATGCTCAAATTCTTCTGAAACCTCCTCTAATCAGTCCAGAATACTCAAAAATGGCTATCCAGCCTCTTTTTGCTTCCAATTTTGTGAAAAACTGAAGAATTTAAGACTTCTCCTAGTTTCCCCACTATTCATTCAACAATTTTCCCTATTTCTGGCATGATCCTACAAATAAATCCCAAAATTCGCTAACTGGGTGAAAATTTCACCACGCGATGGGCCATAATATGTCGACTAAATCGAAAATCGAAATCGGCAGAGTTCTGCAGGGTTATGTTCTATGAACCAAGTGGGGTGATGTGTGATTGTGATACAATGGACCCGATAGACGATTAGACCCAATTCATAAATGTATCGCATCTGGAACCTTTCGCTAATCACAATCATGGAGTACCGATAGTCTTATGATCTGTGGGACTTTTTCCTGTTGTGATTTGTGATTGTGATATCACATCACAACCTAAACCTGCCGGGGCCGATTTTGTAGTGTCATGTGATATGTGATGTGTGATCGCATATCAACCTTGATCCTGTCGGGGGCCAATTTCTAATTCTGACCCGCTTGTCTTTTGTGAAGTTGATTGTGATTTATCACATCGCAACCATTCCCTGCTCGAGGGTTGATTCTTTAACACCTTTTTTCCTGCAACCTACGATTTGCGATATGTGGGGGCCAATGGTGGCCTACCACTTGGCACCTCCAGATTCGCTGATGGAGCCTGCCACGTCATCTAATCTTGCCATGTGAGCAAGTCAAACCTGAACTTTGACTTGCTCTAACTTCTACATATGAGCTTGGATTTGAGTGTCGTTCATACTGTTGGATTCATAATGACAATCTCTTCGATCTGAAGCTAATTTTAACAAAATTTTGACACTTTTATTTTTGAGCATAATTTTGAGCACCTGATCACTCCTCCCCACTAGATGTCTTTTGGACCCCAAAAGATCACTTTCAATTGACCAGTAGGTGAGGGTACATTTCCCTCACCTTTCCAACCTCCATCCATTTGGATTTTGAAGGATTTGTACCCTTGAGCCCCACTCGAAGATAATCAATACTTCCCCCTTTTGTTTTCCTTGTTCTTCTATCAAGTATAGTGTCTTGTTGAAGCTTGTTATAGTGGTTTCTTCTCAAAGGTGTACGAAAATAAATCACCTAAGGCTGTGGATCACAAACAGTCTCAAAATATAAATGCTTGCTAAACATTGTGGATCTATAGCAAATGATAAAAAAATAACCCGTCCAAGCCCTGATCTATGCCACAATCATAGTTAAACAAAAAAATGAAATAGTAATAAATGAGAGTAACTCCAATAATCCAATGGAAACCAGATATAGAAAGAATATATTTGATTAAATAACACTTGTGAATGGAACAAATAAATGTTACCAGTCCCCCTCTATGGGATGGGTTCTTGGCTATCCTCAAATATCTTCAGCTTTTGTAGATTCTCTCTCCTCTATAATGAGTAAACCCAACAAATAAAATGTTTGAGCTCAATGGGAACTCAAATGGAAAAGAAAAACGGTGTGTGGCAATGATAATAATAAGAGTTACAATAGTGAGTGTAACAATGAAAATAATCAAAAGTGAATAATGGATGGAAAACTCTTCTATTTATAACAAAATATTGAGTTATCCTCGAATAATGAGAAATAATAAAATATTATTAACCCCATTATAGAAATAACCACTTGGAATATTTTATTGTATTTGGTTAGGAGGGGAAAAGTATTTAAACTTTTATTTAGAAATAATAAATAAACAAATAATTTATTTATCATCTCAAGAATTTGGTTAAGGAATAATAAAAAAATAATGATTTATTTAATTATTCCTAAGGGATTTAGTCAAACTTGACACGAATAATAATTAATTAGTGATTAATTAATTACTCCTAGAGAAAATTAAGATAATTAATAATTTGTCTGTTTATTTTTTATAACTGGGTCAAATATGACAAAGAATATTAATTAAACAACAGTTTAATTAATTAGTCCTAGAAGATAATTAAATAAATAGTGATTAATTTAATTATTCTTCATGGATTTAATTAGAAACTGCTTAACAAATGTGGTTTATTAGGTAATTTCTCATAGTGAAAGCAATTTTACCATGATAAAATTAGCTTTACATGGTTTACTTCGATCCATCTAGTAAATTGACGCTAGATGATAATTTTTTTGGTTATAACAGATTCCCCCCCAACGTACGAGTGTTAGGAGCAAAACATATAGTCGAAGTACGTTGTAAAGACACAATCACTAGACAACAAAGTGGAGTTAGAGAGATAGAGAGAGAGAGACCATTGGAGCTGAAAAAGAGGATAGGGACAGAGGGGGAAAGACCAATGCAAGTCTCCTTTTATGTTGTGGTACCTGATCTCAATGAGGCGGGGGAGACATGCCTTTACCCACTGAGATAACTTAGTACAAAAATAATGATGCACCCAGAAACATAAAATTGAGCAATGAAGTACATGTTGAATGGTACATGACATGCTGGCATAACTGAGCCAAAAAATAATACAATTTGTCCCATATACATAATGCACCCTGTAAAAAACGAGCAAGGACTAAATATAATAATATCTGATTACATGAGATATAATGGCCCTTCCCTCAAAAAAATGGTGGGAGGGAGGGTAGAACAACCGAAGAAGCCCTGCTGAATAGGGAAGGGCTCTGCGAAACTGAATGGATCATCTAAAGGAGACGCGCATGCTATGAACACTGTGATCAGTTGGAACCGAACCCATCAAATATATGGAATCACATATGAGGTTGTAGCATAATAGGAATGCATTCGGGCATGTGGTGGGCTACCTGAAGGGCCACCCCCTCATGATGTCTGAAACATCTCACACACATCGTGGAATCACTGGTACAATCTGCTGCATCATTGGACCATCAATTGTATGAGTCACAAGTATGAAACAACAAAGTAAAAGGGCAATAATGAGTCCCTCTGCTCAATCTGAGGCACTGAACAAGAATGGAAGTTGAAACCAAGATACACCACCCTGTAGGTTGTTCTTCTGGAATTAATGTGTTGATGTCAATAGAATAGGGCCTGCCATAGGTGAGGCAATGAGGATCCTCAACTAAAGCATGAGGGAAAATAGTAATGTGACTGATGGAGTGACACTAGGGACAATGGGGAAATGGGACTAAGGGACAAAAAAACGACTTCCCTTGTCAAAGAATAAAGTGCATGGCTGACCTAGCAGTGACTAACTCGACTCCGAAAGGGATGGGGGATAGTATGACTAGAGGCCAAACTGGGAAAAACAGGATGAATGATATGCAAAAATGGATGGAATACTGTGACATGATTTAATGGGATACGAAATAGAGTCCATGGATGCAAGGGTGACTCATCACAGATGCTTTGAACAAGGGTGACTCAATGACGCTGCCACACAGAATAGGCTCGGTGAGGACCATGAAAGCATGAGTAAATGATGGTCACTCATGAGTAAAATCAACACGTGTGATGACAAGAATTAAGGGGAGATGGTCCCTAAGATACAAGTGTCACATATGAATAAATTCAATTTTGAGAGGCGACGAAGTGACCCTTCTTAGAAAAAACGACTTTGTGGTGAAGTGCCAAATCATCAAAAACTGAGAAACACCCATTATAATACTCGATGAGAGCTTTCCAATAGTTTTGATAGTTTGTCAAATGGAGCTACGATTTGGTCGCAATGGATGACAAAGAAACTGTGTGTGTTTCTATAAAGGACGATTTCTGTCCAATTTGAATTCATTTGCTAAGTGAGTTGTGGTGAATTTGGAGAGGAGGAAGAGGCCCTAAATATTGTGGAGATTGTATCAGACAAACTAACTGTCAGAATCATGATCTACAACTTTCAGGTAGGTGAACTTACTCATCTCTTCAATTTCAATGGTTTATTTCTTGATTTTTGGCACCCTACAGCTCCTTGGGAGACCACTGTGTTAGGATATTCCGACACATAGGATATAGTTAAGTTCAACTTGGTCTAGTATAGAGTTAGGTTAGAGTTAGGTAAAGTGTGTTTCTTTACCGTTGTACATTTTGTAACTTACAATCCGACGGTCACGATATGTAGTGATCCGACGGTTCACTCTCACCTCGGTATTACCGACACTTGATCCGTGGCTTGACACCCGATTGGTCCATGAGTTCTATTTAAAGCGCATGGAGGGTCATTGTTCGGGTAATCCGTGCATGAGAGAAGCTTATGTAAATTTTCATTCTTTGATTAATAAATTGTCTGTACCCACGTTGGGACAGGCCGTGGACTGTTTCCCTCCTTGCACTCTGAGGGTTTTAACCACGTCAAAAATACTGGTGTATTGATTTGAGATCTGGTTGTGAGCGGTGTCCTTTTGGTATTCTTTCTGAGGAACTTACCCTGTAAATTCCTACATGGTATCAGAGCTATTTGAGGGCCGCGTCCGTTGGTGATCCAAATCTGAAGCCGGTAGAACTGCATGCGGCTGTCGTTTCCTAGATCTGCTGTTTCTGACTGCTTTCGGGCCGAGAGGACTGCTCTGTTGCGTTCGGAGCATCTGTTTCAGTGAGGAACCCCTTTCGTTTCACGCGAAAAGGTTTCCGGTAGCCCTAGCTGCGTCATTTTTCAGATCGGGAGGTATACAGTGTTTTTTTTTGCAGTTTACTGTCATTTTCTCTCTGCTTATTTCGGTTTCGGTTTATTTAGCCTTTTTTTTCCGGATCTATACCTTTCATTTCTGCGTATGCTCTTTGCCCTGCGACTCTGTGCGATCTGGGCAAATCAGAAACAGAAAGAAAGGATTTTTCTCATGCGTATGCTCTTTTCCCTGCACCTTAGTGTGATCTCGGAAAATCAGAAACATTGAGAAAAATATTTAGTTTTTCGGCTAAAAGCTAACTTTGAGATTTTTTTTTTAAATTTCTAGTTTTTTGGCTAAAGCTAACTTCGAGCCGTAAGGTTCGTTTTTCTTTGGATATTCGTGTTGGGTTTTGTGTTTTGTGTTTTGTAGGGGAAAAGAGTCTTCCCAAGGCAAGCACGCAAATCGAGGCCCCCCCCCCCCCCCCCCCTCTCTCTCTCTCTCTCTCTCTCTCTCTCTCTCAAATATTTTGTATAGATCAATTGGTTCAAAGACCTTTTAAGAGAGTAGAGGTCTTGGGTTCAAGTCTCCATTTTGTGGGGGCGGATTTTTTCATTCCCGCACATTCGCGCACTTTGCCGGCAACGTCAACAATTTTTTTTCAAAAAGCCATAACTTCTTCATCCGGAAGCCTTTTTCAGAGCCGTTTTTTTTAAAACCGCCTATTTTTTCGAGATCTATCCATTGGACCACTTACTTTCAGCATCTTCAGCTTCAGTTGTTTTTCAAAAAATGGAAAGTCCATGCCAAGTCATTCTTGACAGCACTAACTACTTCCAATGGGTAGCCTACATGGGAGATTTACTTAGAAGTAAAGGTCTCTTCAGAATAGCCACAGACCAAGAGAAGAAACCCAAAGATGAAGACAAGGCCGAAAAATGGGAAAATCGACAAGATCAAGCACGTGGTTTGATAGGAATGTCTGTTTCTCCTGATCTTAGATTCCACATTGCAGAAATTGAAACTCCTCATGAAGCATTAGAAAAACTTGCTAAAGTTTTTGGGATTAAAAATGAAATTAGAGCCCATCAACTTGAGAATGAGTTGCTTACTTTGGATCCTAATAATTTTTCTTGCATTGAAGATTTCTTGTCCAAATTCAAGACCCTTAGATATCTCTTGGAAGGTGTTAAAGTTAAGAAAGAAGATGGTAACCTTATTTATTCCATCCTTACTAAGTTGGGACCAGCCTACTCTGTATTTGTTTCCACTTTCCATTCTACCAGGGAAGCTTTCATTTGTCAAGGCAAAGACTACAAGCCCCCTTCCTTTGACTCCTTTTGTGATTCCTTAATAAGAGAACAAGAAAAACTCTTACACCTTGGTCTTCTTAATCTTGGAAACTCTTCCTCGAAAGCGTTAGCCGCCCAGCAGCAACCAAATTCAAAGAATCCTAAGAAGTCTTATCCTCAAAGGAATGGTCCTAAACCAACTCAGCCTCAAGATGAAAGATCATTTCAGCAATATGACAAGACCAATAAAAACAAATGGAAGAAGACTGACAGACATTGTAACTTTTGTAATCGAGATGGCCACTTAGAATCTAAATGCTTTAAGAAGATGGAAGCCTTGGAAGCCGCAATGAAGAAACATAACATCCATCTGGAGCCTACTTCAACTTCAACTTCCGGAACGGCATTTTCTGCATGTCATCGTCAATCATCTCAGTCTGGTTATGCATTAAATGTATCTTCTTCTTCTTCTCATTCTCATGAGTGGCTCATTGATTCTGGAGCCTCTTGTCACATGGCCAAAAACCAAGCCATGTTTTCTTCTTTAAATGATTGTAACACCAAAAATATATATGTTGGTGATGATAGATCTCTTAATGTTGTAGGGACTGGAACTGTTCATCTAGACAATGGTCAGTTCAATGATGTATTATGTGTTCCAAACTTATCCTGCAACCTTCTATCTGTCTATCAGATAACTCATTCAGGTGAAGGTAAAATTGTTGAATTTTCACCTCATGATGTTGTAATCAAGGATCTAAAAGATCCTAAACAGATTCTAGCTACTGGTCTTGCTGATGATTCCAAAAGGTTGTATAAGTTTCACAACTTTGGGTCATCCCATCTTCCCTCAGTATTTGTTGCTCATAATGATGAAGTGAGCAAACTTTGGCATGAGCGGTTTGGTCACTTAAACTATCGCTCCCTTCAGCATCTATGTAAAGAAAACATGGTGACAGGTCTTCCTATGGTATCTTGCAAAGATGGTGTTTGTTCCGGATGTGTACTCGGAAAACATCATCGGGACAGTTTTGACAAACGTGCCTCTTGGCACGCCTCAGCCCCTTTACAGCTTGTGCACAGTGATTTATGTGGTCCTCTTCCTGTTGCTTCATTCTCTGGCTGCAAGTACTTCTTAACTTTCATTGATGATTTCTCCAGACGCACTTGGGTATACTTCTTAAAACTCAAGAGCGAAGTATTTACCACCTTTTTGGCCTTCAAAGCATTCGTTGAAAAACAATCTGGACATCAAATTCTTAAGCTAAGAACTGATAATGGTGGAGAATATGTTAAAAATGCATTCATCAACTTTTGCACCGAAAATGGAATTCAAATGCAACATACTGTTCCATACACTCCACAACAAAATGGTGTAGCTGAAAGGAAAAATCGCACCTTAAAGGAAATGGCTAATTGTATGCTGCAATCTAAAGGACTCAGTCTTAGTTTTTGGGCCGAAGCAATTAATTGTGCAAATTATATAATCAATCGCACTCCTACTAAGGTTCTAGAGAATATCACTCCAGAAGAAGCTTGGAGTTCCATTAAACCAGATGTAAGTCACTTTCGTGTGTTTGGAAGTGAAGCATGGGCCCATATTCCAGATGAAAAGCATAAAGCCTTAGAACCTAAGAGTGAGAAATGTACTTTTGTTGGATATTCTGAAGATGTAAAAGGTTATAGACTTATTCCATTTAAGTCCAAAAATGTTATCATTAGAAGAGATGTAAAATTTGATGAAAATAAATCGGCCTGCGAGCCTAGTCCGGCGGATGTGCCACCTCTTCCTATCTCTTCTATCTTTGAAAACATTTCTTCTTCTGATGATGAAAGCGAGGATGATAATCCTTCCCCACCTTCTCAGGATCCTCAACTTCCAAGATGGGTCCGTGCTACTCGGGATGCAGCAGGTGATCTTGCCGGTGATCCTACAGATCAGCGACGTACACGTTCTCAGTTTGAAAGAGCCTCTTCTTTACTGGCTCAAGCTCCAGTAAATCATGATCCTGACACTTTTGCAGAAGCTTCAGGCCATCCACATTGGGAAGCAGCTATGAATGAAGAATATCATTCATTGATGACAAATGATACATGGGATCTTGTTCCTCTACCAAAGGGACGCAAACTTGTTAGATGCAAATGGGTTTACAGAACCAAGTATGGACCAGATGGGAAAGTTGATAAACATAAAGCTCGTCTAGTTGCTAAGGGCTTTTCACAGGTTGAAGGCATTGACTACACTGAAACCTTCTCTCCAGTTGCCAAAATGAACTCTATCCGCCTTGTTCTTTCCCTTGCTGCCTCTTTAAAATGGGAAGTCCATCAAATGGATGTTAAATCTGCCTTCTTGCATGGGGACTTGCAGGAAGAAATCTATATGGAACAACCCATTGGCTTCATACAAACAGACTCCAGCCTCGTTTGTCGACTTAAGAAATCCCTTTATGGCCTCAAGCAAGCTCCTCGAGCTTGGTATGCCAAAATGGATAGCTTTCTTTTAGAATCTGGCTAGGTGTCATTCTGACAATACTGTCTACACCAAGAAAGTGGGCAACTCTCTTATCATCCTTGTTCTTTATGTTGATGATCTTATTCTTACTGGTAGTGATCCCAACCTTATAAACCATGTGAAGTCCAGCCTTAAAAAGAAATTTGAAATGACAGACTTAGGACACTTACACTATTTTCTCGGTCTTCAAGTCTTGCAATCCCAAGAGGGTATTTTCCTTTCCCAGTCCAAGTATGCTTGTGATATTCTTCGTCATTTTCACATGGAAGACTGTAAGCCAGCCCCTTCTCCCTTTCAGTCTGGAGTCAAACTTTCAGTCTCTTGTACTTCTCCTGAAGTTGATGCTACCTTATACCGTCAACTTGTCGGAAAACTCTTGTATTTAACCCATACTCGTCCTGATCTTTCCTTTGCTGTTGGCCTTGTTGCTCGTTTTATGCAAAACCCCCGTGAAAGTCATTGGAAAGCAGCTAAAAGAATACTTCGTTATGTTCGAGGTACAGTACAGTTTGGGATTCATTACAGTGCCAAAGCAGCTCCTCTGTTAGTTGGTTTCACTGATTCTGATTGGGCTGGTGACCTTGATGATCGGAAGTCTACTGCCGGTTATGTCTTCACTCTTGGTTCAGGACCTATTACATGGGCTTGTAAGAAACAGGCTGCCATTTCTCTTTCGTCAGCAGAAGCAGAGTATCGTGGTGCCGTGGAAGCTAGTAAGGAAGCCTTGTGGCTTCGTCAGATCCTATCAGAGTTTGGCTTTGAGCAGCAGCATCCAACCACACTTTGGTGTGATAATCAAAGTGCCATTCAGCTATGCAAAGATCCAGTCCAGCATCAGCGCAGCAAACACATTGAACTACACATGCACTTCATCAGAAAGCTCATTCATGACCATGTTCTTGAAGTGCAATATTGTCCAACAGATGATCAGGTTGCAGACATCTTCACAAAGGCTCTCACAGAGGCGAAGTTCACTAAACTTCGATATATGCTTGGAGTTCAGGAAGTTGTCACTAAGGGGGGATAGGCTCTAGTGCCTCCTTCCTTCTCCTATTGTGTCATATTTGTAAATCCTTCAATCCTATCCCAAGTTGTTCTTAAGGGGGGATGTTAGGATATTCCGACACATAGGATATAGTTAAGTTCAACTTGGTCTAGTATAGAGTTAGGTTAGAGTTAGGTAAAGTGTGTTTCTTTACCGTTGTACATTTTGTAACTTACAATCCGACGGTCACGATATGTAGTGATCCGACGGTTCACTCTCACCTCGGTATTACCGACACTTGATCCGTGGCTTGACACCCGATTGGTCCATGAGTTCTATTTAAAGCGCATGGAGGGTCATTGTTCGGGTAATCCGTGCATGAAATGAGCTTATGTAAATTTTCATTCTTTGATTAATAAATTGTCTGTACCCACGTTGGGACAGGCCGTGGACTGTTTCCCTCCTTGCACTCTGAGGGTTTTAACCACGTCAAAAATACTGGTGTATTGATTTGAGATCTGGTTGTGAGCGGTGTCCTCTTGGTATTCTTTCTGAGGAACTTACCCTGTAAATTCCTACACACTGCTCCTCTTGATGGCCGCATCACACTTTATGGGCCCAGAAATGTGATTTGGCTCATAGGAAACATGTTAAAACCTGCGAGTTCACACTTTTTGGGCAGAAAACTATGATTGGGAGTTGAAAAGAGGAGTGGTATGTTGGCCTGGTGGGGGCTGTAGGTTGATCCGTCAAGGCCAGTGTGTTCTTCTATGAACTAACAAGACATGTGATTTTTTGCAGGTATGGTAGAGTTGAGAATCAACTATCATGAGTGAGACTTAGATACCATTCACTCGGAGAATCATAGGGATTAGGGGGTTCAAGGGGCATTAGCTCGCTACAGGGTTCTCAAGTTGGTAGAGAACCCATTGACGAGGGAAGGTGAGTCCTTTCTATCAAGGATTGTGAGATATTGGGATCCAAAACAAGAGGTATATGTAGTGCAGGGGCACAAGATTGAGCTCACATTATAGGATATTTATTTCTTGACCAAACTCCCTCCCCTAGGGGTGGCGGGGATACACATCTAGTGTTTCCTTGTGGGAGGAACATTTCATAGTTTGTGAAGCGCCATTGTCCATGGGGTGTGTGTGAAGGGCATGACCATCCTAATTAGTGAGCTAGATAGGCTAGAGAAATGGGTTGTTGTTGCAACAATAATATGGGTCTTAGGCAGCTAGGAGTTCCATCACATCACTAGTGGGTAGATGATGTCGGTTGAGAGTGTTTTTGTAGGGACCTATTCTGGGTGGGCCTAGATGATGTTGTCTTCAGTGAAACGATAATTAATTATATGCACGAGGCTGATGAATGGTGACTGTGCATTTGGCACAATGTTGTGTGCATTTTTCTTTGAGAAGATACCCACCCTCCAACGTCATGTACATATTCGAGATAGGGGCCCATAGGAGCCCAGAATGCACTGCTGGGGGCAGCTACTACGGAGAGGAGGAGGAGGGGGAGTCAGATGGGTGTTCCAACCTGAATTTTTTGCACATTGGGATTAGATGCCCCTCTAGATTGATGATTATCCTTATAGCGGGATGAGCTATCAGGGTGATCCTAACTTACCACTTCCACCCGAGCGAGCATGGGGACTAGAAGGTAAATGTTAGGTTCCTATTTTTATGGCACATTTCATATTGTTATCACATGTATATGGTACTTAGTGTAAAATATGTGGTATGCAGACATAACACCAGTAAAATCAGTAGGATATGCAGGACGAGCTACAACGCTAGGGGCTGTAGATCAGGGAACATCGTCGTCATGTCAAGGTCCAAAGGATAGTGTGCTACTCGTTGATCTACACCGTAGGTGTGAGGTACTCTTAACTAGATTTTATGAGCACAGATGGCATGAGTTAGACAATCAATACATAGATGAGTGTACCAACCTTCCCTCAGAGTGGTGAGGGATCATGCGGCGCATGGAAATGGCTGCTCAGGTAGTATGTAATCTACGTGGAGGTGGAGCATAGCCTTTAGCGTGGGATCCATCGGATAGTGACTATATATGGGGACATGTGGGTCACTTTGGTTTTGATTTTTGTAACATGCTATGGGCATGTCAGATGTATTTGGAGCTATGGGCTCCGAACACTTATATGTTTTATGTGATACATAATATGATTATGAATTTTTATATGACAATGATGGTTCACCATGTGTTGTGTTTATGGTTGTATCCTATGGTATACATGTGATAAATTCCAATCTAGAATGTTATTTGCAATGGTATCTACATAGTTATTTTGGGCTCTAGGAACATAACTGAAAGTGATGGTTTCAAATTCATGTACGAACAACTTAGCTCGTAGATATTTTTTAAATAGGACTTGGTTATGCACATGATACACACCATTAAGTTACATGACAAGTAGCATGGAATCTAAATGAACATGAAGATGAAGCATGTGACGAGCGAGGTTGTTATAGACATTTTTGGGCACTGCAACCCCAAGCATAAAATGTCCATAAACCAAGGGCTCCTAAGTCCCTAAAAGTGTTGTTCCAACCCCTAAAGGAACAAGGTCAACTGATTACAGCTTCTCCCAGAAGTTCTCCATGAAAAACTACTCAGAACTGGTCAAAACAGGATCATTTCACCTACTCCATAGGCAAAGTGCGTTGCATCTCACCTAAGTATACTCAGTGGGTGCATTGCATTTCAAAAAGCCCTTCTATGGGGTGCGATGGGCGAGAAGAGACAAATGGCAGTGTCAATCCGCGAGGTGGAGAAGCATGGAATCTTCCAAAAAATTCTCCTGTGACACTTGCCTCTCTGAATTCGACCAAGCATGAGTAACAGATCATCAATCTCCAAGTGGAAGCAAGAATATAAGAGGGAAGACACTAATCAAATCACAAGCTGACTCATCTCCCTTACAGATATCTATATATGGATCCCTCATCCCAGAGATCCAGGGGCTGGAATTTTGCATCTTGTAAGGAATTGTTGTTGGTTTCTTGAGGCAACATCATAGTGTTGGGTGATTTAAGCTTTGCATGAGGTGAAGAAGGGCTTACTTGCTGAGAGGATGATGTTGGGTCAGAACAACTGGTTGTAACTCTCTTGGCTCTTTCTTGATTATCAATAAAGCTATTCAATTTTTCCTCCATACTCTTGTGTCATTTATGTTTGATGCATTTGTATGGTCAATTTACATCTGATCCTAGATTGTTTATGATAATAGATCCGTGTTCTTGTATAGTGTTATGCTGCTTTGATTCTATAGGTATTCCGTGAAGCTGGGTATACAAGGAAGCAAGTAGCAAAGGACTATCAGAAGAGAGAGGAATCGAAAAAGGAACCAAGCGCAAGACAGAGGTTGGTCTCCTTTATTCTTCTCTCATCTATCTTTCATAAAGGAAAACGAAAGTAGTTTTACTTTGTTTGTTTCTAAGGTAGCTACCACACCTTAGTGGGATTAGCAGTTCTGCATAGACACTTTTCCCTATAACAAAATGGTGACCATACTGGGGAGCGACTAGGTTGTTTTTTTATCTACATTTGTTTACTTTATAAACTTACAGACGGAGCCTGAAGTTGAGCCAGGTAGCTTTCGAACTGCATTTTCTATGCAAATGCAAAGTAGATAAATGCCACTTCAGTCAATCTCTGGGTTTTGTTTATGAATTAAACAACTGATTTACAAACTCTCTAATTTCCCTTGTGGTGGCTCTAGTAACCTCCTTAGATCTACCCCTGTTGTTGATTTACTGATTACCACTTGCTCGGCCAAAATCCCTGAACTGAACTGCAAACTGTGACCCGGAACCCAAGAAAAGTCTCGTCCCTGGTCCAGCACACTGTCTGTTCTGTGAATCTCAAATTCAGCGCACTTCCCGAGTGTAGAAGGTGCGTTGCATTTCAAATTCACTGTGTTATAGGTGCACTGATCAGACTAGGCATTGTTCCTAAATTTTGGTTTTTGTTCACTCTTTTCAGATCTATTCAAGAATTTTGCTGCCTGTAGTCAGTATACCTCTATTTGAAACCCCTTTCCTTGCTGTTATTCCGCCTCCATTGTGCAAAGAACTGTAAATGTTTTTGTGTATTTGTTGAGTCATTTTCAGTTCTCCTTTGCAAAAAAGTAACGTAATTGTATTGTCGTTTCTTGATTTGAAAGTGTCGCAAGTGTCGTTTTCAATCATAGAAGAGAGTCCAATTGCTCTTGATAGTCGATTACCCTGTTACTATTGTATTTGATCTGAATTAGTAGTTTCTCTAGTGTCGAAAGCAAGTTTTCATTTCCAAATCGCAAAGTGTTGTCATTGTCTTCATTTTGATTTCGAAAAGAAACTTGTTAGTGAGTGTCGCTTTGAAAATAATTCAGATTTGCGCATTAGATTTCTTTTTATCATTCACATATTAAGAAGGCTGAAAACAAATACATGCATGTGCATTTGCATTTAGACTGTTTGATTGGTTTGAATTAGGATAGTGCATATAGTGTGTGCTCTTTTCTCTTTGTTGAAAGAATACTGTCTCTCTTTCCTTAGTAGCTAGGATTTTCATTGCACAAAGAAGATAAAAAGACTGTTTATCATCTTAGATTGCATTTTAGGAATTGTACATCTACATCACGTGGTGAACCTGAAAGGAAATTTTCTTAAGCAAGATCAACTATAAAATAAATTTAATGAATCTAACAACATTTTGGAACCTAATGCACAACATCTAGAAGTCTAGGCTAGAGATGTATTCCGACGTCGTAAATCCTGGTAACTGTTGTTTTCACTGTTGGTTGGGTGATTCCTCCACTTTGAGACGATAAGTGCCAGTACGGACTTGTGCTCCCACGTACCATCGAGTATATTTTGGGAGACCACAATAGGCTTAATCCTTTATCCATAGGAAGCCGTGTCTGCCGCCCTATCAATCGCAATGCACTGAACATAGCATTCGGGAAGATTGACTGCCGTACCGTAATAAGTATTCTGCAGTTTTGCGATTGGTTTGGTAATCCCTCTACCTAGATTTCCAGAGCAGTGCCTTTCGTTCCTTTTCAGACTCCTTAACGGAAAAGGTCCATCTGAGCACTTGTCACTTCAGGCTCATTAAAAATCGAAGGCGACTAGAGTCATCTTTTGTTTTTTCTCGACTCCTAAAAATTGAAAAAACAAGTTGTGTCAAAGCGTCTAAATTCATCTAATTCGGAAATATACTTCCCCTTGATTTTTATTTTATCGAGTAATCTGCAATCGTGGAAGAAAGTCAATTGAAACCCCTTCGTTCGCGGAGGCTTACGAGTCAACCGTCTTTGTCTCCGGAATCGAAACTATTACGGACAAAGCGAACTCGTTTAACTGGTTCCAAATCTCCTGGTAAAATTAGAACAAGTGTTCCAACAACATCAGAGACTCCAGTTACTCCAAACATTTCTGGTATCCCTGCCTTTACAGAAGAAGTTCAGCAGCCACCGAAGGACAGTAGTACTGATCCTAGTTTAAGGGTAAACACTTGTGTTGCTGAATCGATTTCATCTACAACCGGTTCGGAGAGTGTTGCTCCCCAAACATCTGTCGCTGTAGATTCCATACCTTCTTCGGCACCAAAAATATTTTACGGACCTGACGATCTACCTCTTCCACCTGGTCTGATTGCTATAGAAGAGATTGTGGAGGATCCTCCATCTAGTACTCCATCGCAATTTGGAGTCGGGATCACTCTGTATCCTTCTTCATCAGAAATTAGTCCACCGCCAGCAGAAGCTCCTATAGAATCGCTAGGTAATCTTTTGGATAGACTAGAAATGTTTGAACAACCGTCGACATCTAGGACTGTGTCATCCGACACAGCGACGACAGAACTTCCTGCTATCACTCCAACAATGTTCGCCAGTATACCATCTGTCCCAACTAGCTCTCAATCGGTAGAAGGGGCCCACTCAGAGGCTATTTCGACAGTATGGTCCGTTCCTGTTTGTTCATCCAAAATGGTATCCGGAAGCTCTTATGTTGAGTCTCAACAAATTGATCCTTCAGGGTGTCAATTTGGGCAATCCGGTCCTTAAGGGAAAACCATTCCTTTAAGTACCAGATTACCGCCGTATGGGGGGCAATATACCCTTTCATTGTCTCCTCTGGGAGGATAGCCATACGGGAGTTCACAACCAAATTTAGGTTATGCTGGAATTACATCTAGCAGTTGGGTACCGATACTACCTCAACAACCAAGAGTTGTATACTCGATGCAACAATGTTTACCTATGTCAAATATACCAACTACGCCAGCTATTGTGATAGTGTCGCAAGTACAAGCGTTGCCTGTTGTATGCCAACCTCAGGTTTCTCAGGTTGTAATGCAACAGCCTCTTGGCCCTGCGACTCAACCACAATCGCCGACTGGTGGAATGACACAGGCCCAAACGGGTACAATTACCCCTCATCTTGGTCAAACAGTTAGTATCGGGCAACAACACATGGCTTCACAACCATGGCTGGTGCAATACCAACAACCGTAATTCCAACAAGTATACCAAGGATCTGAGCAACAAATCTTTGCAAATAGCGGGCAGCCGTATATTCAAAATGGTCAAAACCAACCATTCTACAATGGTTATGCCCACCAACCTTACCAAAGTTACCAGCGTCAAATGCATTATGTTGTTATGCAAAGACCAATTGCTCAGGCGATTCCATCTTATCCTGGGTATGCTTCGCCTAACATGAATCAACAGTTACCCTTCGTGGCGACTTTAGAGTTACCGGACCTAAATCGATTAACAAACGATCCAATCGCTTACGCTCCTTGGTGGCCAGCGATTCCACATAAACTTCCGTCAGATATTCCTAAATTTAATGGAAATCCAAGTGAAGATCCATCGAATCATGTGATGACCTTTCATCTGTGGTGTTCATCAAACACCCTGAACGATGATTCGATTAGGCTTCACCTTTTTCAGAGGATGTTAACTGGTCTGGTGGCTAAATGGTATATCGAATTTCCCAGAGCTTCGTTTGACAACTTCAGTACCCTAGCGACAACCTTTCTAACCCATTTTCAGTTACCGATAAGGTACGAAACGGGAACAGAACTTCTTACCAATTTCAAACAAACAACAGCCACTCACATATCTGATCATATTCATGAGTGGCGACGTCGTCGTAGAATGGTAAAAACGTATGTTCCTGATCAGCTTTTAGCTGAATGGTTTATTAAGTCATTATTTCCTTCCATCACGGAATATGTGGCAAAGGGGGGGGTCGTCACCGAAGAGCAAGTTATTGCTCCTGCACAATATTTAGACTTGATTTACACTCAGTCTGGCACGCTCTACAATAAAATACCTGACGCTCCCAGACTGGAATTCTCGGTCCCTCCTCCTCCTAAATCAAACAATGACTCTCATGCCGGCGATGGCGTGATTGGCGCAACAGACAAGAAATCGACAAAGGATACATCTAAAAAGGCCCGTAAGATTTCCAGTAAAAATGCAAAAGAAGAACTTCTTGCCTCGGAAGTAAATGCCGTCTCGACAGATAAAGGCAAAGAAACCAAGCAACCAGGAGGCAAGAAGAAAAGCAAAGGGAAGAAGAAGAAACAGGAGGAATCATCACCTGAAAAATCTTCTACAAACCCTTCTAGAAATAGGAAACCAAATCATCCATGCTTTATATGCGATGAGGATCATTGGACAACAGATTGTCCACACAGAGCTGAGCTTAAAAAATTCTTCAAGAATTCAAAGACCTCATCAGTATTAACTGATCCGTTTCCGAACCCAGGAACAAATCTGGTTGACAGTGGAAATGCTTCCCCGTCTCAAGTGCTGATGTTGTCGGTTTCCAAACAGCAAAATGATGCTTTGATATCGACAAGGAACAAAGATTATGGGAATCCACAGCTGTCGAACAACAAGGATAAAGATCAACCTAGTAGTTCGACAACAACTTCGACAGAAGTTGCGCCGCCCATCATTCCTGAACTGACAATAAAACCGCCAAAGGGAGTAGTACACAAGTCGACATTTAATCCTCGTGCTAGAGCACCACAACATTATAATATAGTGGAAGATCTGGCCCAATCGCCATCCGCTATGTCGACACTTGAGGTGCTGCAAAATTGCCCATCCCAAAAGGAGGCTTTATTATCAGCTATCGGTGGGATAGACCCAAAGGATTCCAATCTTGTATCCTTTAATCATAAAGGATACGATCCTCAGTTACTAGCCCAACTAGCTTTCCTCGTTCAAGTGAAAGCCCTCAACAAAACTATTCATCGAACAATTATTAATGAGGGGGCATCTACATGTATTATGTCGATGAGTTGTTGGAAAACTTTAGGATCTCCAACCTTGTCGAGATCTTCGACGACATTAAAAGCATTCGACGGATGAACATATACCCCATATGGTATTCTAAGTAACTTGCAAGTTGAACTAGGGGGGAAAACAGTAGAAATAAATGTTGAAGTAATCGACGGAAACCTAGATTACAAAATCCTACTGGGAAGACCATGGATATATGCTATGGCAGCTATTGTGTCGACCTATTTTAGGAAGATTGTGTTTCCCTTTCAAGGAGGGATTACAATTGTCGATCAACAAACCTTCCTCCCCAATGGTTCTCAAGTTACGGGAAGCATTCTAGTGATCCATGGAAGCCCCCATTTGCTTCAAAATATCGAAGTAGGCCTACTAAAAGACCCTATATTAATGGGGACTTTTTCCCTTCCACCTCCAATAAATCTGGCGGAAGTAGCATTAGTAGAAACCTGCAATATGATATCTTCGATTAAAAAGATCTCAGAAAACGATATAAACATGGATCATACAAAGGTATTGCCTCCAAGGCCAATGGAAATATTGTAGCAATCAATGTTCCTAGCATGGGAGGCAAACCCAAGTCAACGCTCATCAAGCGTTTGGATAGGTAGGTCTAAGGATTATGGCACCCCTTCAGATCCTTGGTCGCGAGTGCATTACACCGACGAAGGAATTGTTCAATCAATGGTAATTGAAGGGGCACCATGGGAAGATTACCACCATCGTTCCCTTCTTCCGGATTATGAAGAAGATACTCTTGATGACCTTCATCATCCCTCAGTTTTTGATTTCCTATCAAATACTGTAAACACGGTGGATTCCGAGCGAAACTTGTCCAACATTGAAGAGACTATCGCCATAAATATCTCGACCAAAACAGATGTTGTAGAGAATATTTATGTTGGAAAATGTTGTTCTCCTTCAGAACTTGAAATATATAACGCTCTTTTTCGCGAATTCAGAGATGTCTTTGCCTGGTCATATAATGAAATGCCAGGCATTGACTCGAGTATCGTTGAACACAAAATTAAGATGTATCCAGATGTCAAACCAGTACGACAACGGGTAAGGCAGGTGCACCCCAAGAAAGCCGCTGCCATCAAGGCAGAAGTTGAAAAACTTCTCCATGCTGGTTTCATTTACCCGATTCCTCTAACCGATTGGGTATCAAACATTGTTCCTGTTATGAAAAAACAAGTGCGTCGATTATAGGGATGTAAATCAAGCTTGTCCAAAAGACAACTACCCTACACCCTTCATTGACCAAATAATTGATGAATGCGATGGATGTGAAAGCTTTTCATTTATGGATGGATTCTCCAGGTATAATCAAATAAATATCCGCCCACAGGACCAGTCAAAGATTGCATTTATTTGTCCGTGGGGCACATTCGCATATCGAAAATTACCCTTTGGTTTAAAGAACGCAGGGGCAACATTTCAGAGGGCAATGAATTATGCCTTCCATGACATCAAAAACATCGTTCAACCATATCTCAATGACCTTCCGACTCATTCACGAAAGCAGACTGATCATTTGCAGCATTTAAGAGCGATATTTCTACGTTGCTGACACTACAAGATACGACTCAATCCACACAAATGTGTGTTCTGTGTCAGTTCTGGTCATTTACTTGGCCTTGTAGTCTCAAAGGATGGGATTCGTCTCGACCCATGTAAGGTTCAGGCAATCATAAATTTGCCTCCACCTTCGAATTTGCTTCAGATTCAGAAACTCCAAGGGAAAGCAAACTTTCTGAGGAGGTTCATTCCAAATTACGCCGAACTTGCTAAAGGTTATACTCGTCTATTGAAAAAGGAAGTGCCCTTCATCTGGGATCAAGTTGCGCAAGCCTCCTTTGATGCTTTGAAAGAATCCCTAATGAAAGCATCATTAATGTACGCTCCTGATTATCAAAAAGACTTTAACCTGTATCTGGCTGCAGCAGATACAACCATCGCAATGGTTTTAGTTCAAGAAGACAACGGAATTGAACATCCTATATATTATTTGAGTAAGAACTTAAATGATACAGAAAGCAAATATTGTTATGTTGAAAAGCTAGCACTAGCAGCTGTTCAAGCAATACAGAGATTTCGACACTATGTCCTCTTTCGAAAAACTACCATTCTGTCAGATTGCAACCCCATGACTTATATATTGTTGCGATAGTTGCTGGGGGGCAAATATTCAAAATGGATAACAATTCTACAAGAGTTTGATCTGGAATTTGTAAAATCCAAGTCAAAGAAAGCCCTAGTTTTCGCAGAATTATTATGCGATCTCCCATCGTCATCCAACGATGAAACATCTGAAGAAACTATCGTGGATGAATCTTTGTTTCTAATATTTTCAAGCAATCCGTGGTATGGAGATATAATCATCTATCTACAAACCCAAAAATATAGGCCTAATACCTCACACTCTGAACAAAAACGTATTCGATACCAATCAAAAGACTACATGATCGTTGGTGATACACTTTACCGTCGTGGTGTCGATACAGTTCTGAGGAGGTGCCTCACTCATGAGGAGGCCGAAAAAGTCCTGAATGATTGCCATTCAGGCGCGTGTGGGGGGCATCAATCAGGTTACGCTATAGCGCAAAAAAATTTACGAGCAGGATATTTCTGGCCAACAATGTTTAAAGATTGAATAACCGCAGTCAGAAGTTGCCATGCCTGTCAAATTTTTGATAGCAAAACCAAAAGACCACCCGCACCTCTGCAGCCAATAGTTGTTGTTGGGCCATTCGCCAAATGGGGCATCGATTTCATGACATGTAACCCCACCTCGACCGAGGGGCATGGGTATATCATAGTCGCAGTTGACTATTTTACCAAATGGGCCGAGGAGATGCCTACATTAGATAACACTGGTGAAACATCTGCCCTCTTATTTTTCAATCATGTAGTCGCCAGATTCAGCGTCCCACAGGCTATAGTCACAGATCATGGATCGCATTTTCACAATCACATGATGGTCAAATTGGCTGCTAAATTAGGGTTGTCGCATGACAGCTCTACTCCATATTACCCGCAAGCCAACGGACAAGTTGAAGCAATCAACAAAGTCCTGAAACGCATGCTGCAAAGGATGATTGGAGTTCACAAAAGGAGTTGGCACCTGATCCTGTACTCAGCCTTGTGGGCATACCGAACATCGGTAAGAAATGCAACCGGGTTTACACCTTTCCAACTGGTGTATGGCCTAGAAGCAATCTTACTAGTTCAGTGTGAAATCTCGTCCCTCAAACTCGCAATCGACCTTCTCCCTGAAACTTCAGAAGAGGAGGCTCATTTCTTAGAAATAATCCAATTGAATGAAACCCATCGTGATGCCGCTTTGGCTAACAAAGCCCATAAGAAACGAGTCAAGGCGCAGTTTGACAAGAATGTCAAACCCTGTGTCTTCTCAGAAGGTGACTTGGTCTTACTTTATGACCAAGAATCCGATAAATTGGGAGCAGGTAAATTCAAGTCTTTATGGATGGGCCCCTATATTGTTAAGCGAGTGTTAGCAAAAGGAGCCTACGAGTTAATGGATTATGACGGGATTCCACTGGCACAACCTCGTAACGGGTTGTACCTTAAGCGTTACTATGCGTGATTCAGTATAGTAACCTATATGCTTTTGTTACATTTTTGTTTTCGCTAAAGTATTTGTTTTGGTCAAGTAAATCCGCTTTTTACATTTGTCACAGATGTCGAACCTATTGGAATCATTTGTTGGATATGCCGACGGAGCGAGTCGTAGTTCGCGGAACCTATCTTCTGCGGCCTGGGCCATTTTCAATCCAAGCGGCGAGTTAGTAAGTTTCAGAGGGGTATGTATTGGTCGATCAACGAATAACATTGCTGAATATAGCGCATTGATAGAACTTCTCTCTGATGCCATCACACATGGCATATGCCGACTAGTCGTCAGGCTAGACTCACAGCTCGTCATACTACAGCTCACTGGTATCTACTCCGTCCGAAATCCATCTATCTATCGCATGTTCCTAAGGGTCAAGATTTTGGAAAGGCAATTTGATTTTATTCAATATCAGCATATTTCCAGAAGCTTAAACACATTAACTGACTTGTTGGCAAATTATGTGTTAGATAGACATTTGCAACATTTATAAAAAGAAGCATCTCATCAATATTTGCATCAGGATCATGTAACTTAACCAAAATAAAACTCCGAAAATAAAAAATATATATATAACTGTTTATGGTTTACACATAATGTTCTGTAACCAAGACAAAATTGGTCAAATGACCCAAAACTCAAAACGCTAGGGGGCACCCTAGTCTAATGATGCTCGTGATAACAAGTCATCGCCTGTGCAATCATGCGTAAAAGCCTAGTCCATCGACTTGGCACGCCAGTAGTATGTCGCTGCAACCTCAAAGGCAGCTCGTCAGTCCTCACATCTGGAATACCGAGAGTGAGGCCCTCGACCTAATCCTGTAATGCTGAAAGAGTCTCGGCCACATCAAGGTCGCGAAGGATAGCCCTTCCAACAGCCTCTCCTGCTGGGGCGGCAGCTGGCACTCTCAGGCGTACTACTGGCCGAACGGGACCAACATCTGCAGGAGCACATGAGTTCTGATTAGTCTTGATAGAGTAAAGCACGAGAATATTATAAAAGAAAAGCAATAAACAGAAATATGGTCAAGAATTTACCAATGGCACCCCACTGTTCGCCAGCCAGCAGTACCAAATCTGGGTCACCTCGGAAGTCCATACCAGCATATGGATACTCGGAATAAACCATCTCCTGACGATCGAGCCACCCGAAGAAGGTATCAGAAAAGGAAATCTGAGACTGACCAACATGCCTAGACATATGGTCGACCCATCTCTGCATACATGGTTCAGTCGGTGGAGGTAAACCGAGTGCAATATACTGCGGCTGCATCAGTGGTATCTTTTCCAAGGCGAAGGCGGTCAAAATAGAACCATATCCAAAGTTCTTCAGTCTCCCACTTTTCACCTTGGTCAACTGTTCTTTCATCACAAGGAGTACTGCGTCACACTAGTTGAACACCTTCGATTCGAGACATTCCAAGGCGTACTGCATATAAGATCGGTTGGCCACATGAAGAGCCGCACCACCAGCCATCCTACCAAAAGTGAACAGAATGGTCCTCAAAGACCTGTCAGTGACATCTCGGATGATGATCTTGCCGTCTTTACTCGGCTGAGATCCCTCTCTGCAATACCTGCGAACATAATCTCTCACAGATTCACCTCCACGGGCCGAACCTGATAAAGAGATGGGGGCACCCCGCCTCGATAAGCCGGTCAAAAAATAGATGTCCACTACAGTCAAGGGGATGGATTTGCCCCTAATCTGGAACACCTGGCTGGTAGGATCCCAAGCATCGAGCAAATACTGCAGCAAGTTGATTTGTTGTCTCATGCTAGAGATGCGGAAAAACTTCAACAGGCCACAGTTCCGCAGTGCGTTTACTGTAACCGGATCATGTAAAGCAAGCATGTCCTCTTCTTCATGCTCATGTTCTCGCCATGTAATGGTCATCTTGCTCCAAAAAATCTCTGAAAACAAACAATAGAAGAGTTAGATCCTGATTTGGTGAGAAACAGACAAAATTTCCATCAAAAAACTGTGCATAAATTTCCTTCCTTGCGCTCATCGCACCTACAGTAGTGTTCTAGGTGCATTGCATGTCAATTGACCAGTAGACAGGCTAACATCCAACGTACCTTTTGATACATAAAGGGTGCGATGGAGCCAGGGCGAGTTTTTCAAACCCCAGAGGCTCAGAAAAACCAGAAATCAGGCTCAGAATGAAAAATGGAAAGGATGAAATGAAAGAGCTCAGGTTTAGCTCCTACCTAGTCCAGACGGCACTAAAAATCGTCCACAGAATCTCCCGGAATCAGCTGGTGAAAATCAAGGGGGGAAACACCTCCAAAGCTCCAAGAAGCCAACGTTAAAATGAAATGGTAAAATGAGAGGTAAAAGCACTTTTAAATTAATTTTACGTAATTAAGTAAAATATTAGTGTCCTAACTCATTTTTTAAACATATATTGTTCATTTCTAACTAGTTTGATGAAGCGATTGAGCATGCAGTACAATTTTTGAAAGAACGAAGCTATTTATGGTAAAGTCAAGAAATGACCGTTATATCGAGCAGTTTTAACGCGGACTTCATGCTCGTTAAAAAATAAAGATAAGCAATGAGTAAATGTTTCCCCCAGCGTTTAAGCTCATTAAAAAATGAATCAATTTCTGGTAAATAACCATCGTGAATGTAGTGCTTCAGCCTTTGAAGCCTTGGTCATGTTCTCATCATCACCTCCACTTTGTATTGGCCGATCATTCACCTCCATTTGATTGTTTACCCCTTTTGAGGGACAGCTGCGAAGAGTGATCCTATTAGCCATCCTTGTAACACTGCCTTGATTGGAAAATTCCAAACCTTACCTGGAATCAGCTACTACCCAATTTTATCACTCGTTTCTCAAAGACGAGTCTCCTTTAAGCTCTTTTCAACTGACTCGTAAAATATGAAAAGATTGCCGAGCCATTGGCCTCTCCAGCTCGTTAAAGGGACCGAAAGTGCTATCCCTCCTTTAGATTTTAATCTTTTTGGACCTGAGGGATTATTACACAAAAAGATCGAGCGCTTGTTTTGTTCGGCTCGTTAAAAGTATCGAAAATTCATCCCTTCTGTATTGTTTTATACTTTTTCGGACTTAAGGGATTAGATGACGAAAAAGGATTTTTTGGAGTTTCCTTTATGTCCCTTTTCAGACTCTCTAAAATTGAAAAGGACCGAGTTATCTTTGTCGTTAAACTCGTAAAAACCTAATAGCGATGAACTTGTCCATAGCAGACAAGAACGAGTTTCACTATCGCTAGACTCGTTAAAGCATAGCGATAGGTTTGCCCGAAGGGAAAATTATAGAACAAGCATATGTTATCCTCCTCAAGCTTGACAAAAATAAAGAGGTACTGGTTAGCAATGACTGGGAAAAAATTGGGAAGAAAACTTGAAGAAACTTTGTTGGTAGCAAGTCGCTCTTGAACATGACACTTTCACTCTGCATCCAAGTCAGGTTGGGTTGTTTCATTCACCGGTCACATCACACCATCCACATTTCGGGTTAATGCTACCAATCCATCATGTCAGTGTCGCCGTTATGTTCAAGAGAAGTCACTCAGAGAATTCACCTGTGTCTCACCCGCTGCAATACATTTATGCTCCATTCTTTCATGACTGCCACCCTGAACCTTATATCACCAGACCGTTTTCACCTCCATTAAAATCATTTTCTCCGTTCCGTGTCATTGATGTGGGATTCATTAAGGCCCTCCTATTACAGATCGCTTCTTGTTGACATCAGCTCATTATCCAAGAAGTCGATCTAGGAACACCCCTTTCAGTACTTTGAAGCTTGCATGCCTCAATGGCAAGTTTCTCACTTCGGGCAACAGGTTTACATCAATGGCCTTCGACCGAAAGATTTTGCGTGGTGTTCGATGCCAAGTCCTTTATTCACACCACGTGAATTGTACTGCAGTACCTTGAGGGTCATTATCATTATCGGTGACTCCTCTCGCGCCTGTTAACAGCTTACATCATTGGTTGGTAATCAGGCGATGTCTTTCCATGTTCAACTCCAGAACATCTCTCACATGGATCGAATTGTACTTTGAGTGAAGATCGAATGAGATTGAAGACCCCGGATCTAGTTTCATCCATTCGGGCTGCGATATATATTCAGGAAAATAAAGACATCAAATGTACATCATTGCTACACAGATAATCATCCAATCTATGGGATGATGGCTCCTCCAGAATCATCAATCTACACTCAGACGATTGTCTGTCCTATGTACATGAAAATGAATTTATAAAGCTGAGCATGGGAATGCCCGCCTCAGCTAGATCATGAAAATATTATGAAGATAATGTATTGTATTGTATCTTATTACAGGTCTCCTCCCAGCTTGAAAGAACTTCAAATCCTCATGATAAAGCATTTCACCCGACATCAAAATAAGATTAAAGACCTCATGCTTTAAGGGGCAACTGTTATAGACATTTTTGGGCACTGCAACCCCAAGCATAAAATGTCCGTAAACCAAGGGCTCCTAAGTCCCTAAAAGTGTTGTTCCAACCCCTAAAGGAACAAGGTCAACTGATTACAGCTTCTCCCAGAAGTTCTCCATGAAAAACTACTCAGAACTAGTCAAAATAGGATCATTTCACCTGCTCCATAGGCAAAGTGCGTTGCATCTCACCTAAGTACACTCAGTGGGTGCATTGCATTTCAAAAAGCCCTTCTATGGGGTGCGATGGGCGAGAAGAGACAAATGGCAGTGTCAATCCGTGAGGTGGAGAAGCATGGAATCTTCCAGAAACTTCTCCTGTGACACTTGCCTCTCTGAATTCGACCAAGGATGAGTAAGAGATCATCAATCTTCAAGTGGAAGCAAGAACTATCAGAGGGAAGACACTAATCAAATCACAAGCTGACTCATCTCCCTTACAAATATCTATATATGGATCCCTCATCCCAGAGATCCAGGGGCTGGAATTTTGCATCTTGTAAGGAATTGCTGTTGGTTTCTTGAGGCAACATCATAGTGTTGGGTGATCTAAGCTTTGCATGAGGTGAAGAAGGGCTTACTTGCTGAGAGGATGATGCTGGGTCAGAACAACTGGTTGTAACTCTCTTGGCTCTTTCTTGATTATCGATAAAGCTATTGAAGTTTTCCTCCATACTCTTGTGTCATTTATGTTTGATGCATTTGTATGGTCAATTTACATCTGATCCTAGATTGTTTATGATAATAGATCTATGTTCTTGTATAGTGTTATGCTGCTTTGATTCTACAAGTATTCCGTGAAGTTGGGTATACAAGGAAGCAAGTAGCAAAGGACTATCAGAAGAGAGAGGAATCGAACAAGGAACCAAGCGCAAGACAGAGGTTGGTCTCCTTTATTCTTCTCCCACCTATATTTCATAAAGGAAAACGAAAGTAGTTTTACTTTGTTTGTTTCCAAGGTAGCTACCACACCTTAGTGGGATTAGCAGTTCTGCATAGACAATTTTCCCTGTAAAAGAGGGCATCGACTAACAAACCTATCACTGCATCATATTCGACCTGGTTATTGGTGGCAGATCCAATGCACATGCCATTCAAAAGGACTAACTTATGCAAGGGGGTAAAAATGGCCCAAGCTCCTGAGGCTAGACTCCTGGAGAAGCGAGTCACACTGTCGTCGTAACTGATACACGGTGTGGATGATGGATCCATCTGAAAGGTGGAAAAAACAAAAAATGAGATGATTCAACCTACCTAACTTCATGATAGAAATAAAAACATGCAAATCAAAGGATTATGCTATGAGTAAAATTTCTTGACGTAGAGTGCATGGGGAGAATTAGGAAGGAAATGGCCTTCAGAATCCTCCAAAAGAGATGCCCCCTTGATTAAGTGCAAGGGTAATAACGAGTAGACATGGTTTCCATGATGTCCCCATCGTAATGGAAGATGGGCGAATGAGAGGAAGACGTACTACATGATGCGGCGGCTATACATGGTGCATAAACTTGTGAAAGAAGGTTCACATACGCATCATTTGGAATGGTAGACAACGAGCTAGTAGATGGAAGATCTACGAATGTTGAGACATGGGATTCTATTGAAGGAGGTTCAACAGAAGTGTGCATAGAAACCTTAGAAAGTATTTCCTACGGGGAACTCAAGGATGACGAAAGGTAAAGGATATGGCCCATGGAGTCCGTCATCTCTACATCAAGGGCAGGGATTATGATGGTGGGACTAGAGTCCACATTGCCTGGTTTTAAAGTGGTACAAGTATCCATGAGTAGAGGAGTAGGTGATCCAATATGAGTGGTCTCATATTTGCAAAGCGCCACAAGGCAATCGCGAAATTCATGAGAGGAGGGAAACAATGGTAATAGTGACAATGATGTTTGCATAAGGCACAAGGGTGATTTGTGCTTAACATTCTGAGTTTCTTGGCTGCACCCGGTAAGGTAACTTAGACCTCAAGGATATTTGACTCAGGGAACATTTCATGAAAAAAATGTTTGAGGTGAAGGAGTTTAGGACAATTATTGGTGGCGTGCCCAACAAATTTACACAAAGCACATGGAGGTGACGACTTTGGGGCTTTGGGGGCTAGAGGAGCTTGGGGAGCCTTGTCCTTAGGTTCTTTCCTCTTGGCTTCCCCCCCTGTCCATAAGATTTCACAATAGGAGTGGGTTCCTGTTGAGGTTGTGATGGAACTGGAGCAGCGATAGGGGTCATAGGGACCGGTTTAATTAGGGTTAAAGCATGATAAGGTCTTAGTTGACTAGGTGGGGTGTTTGCTGGGGGATTAATGTACCATATTAGGATCCCCAGAGTCACATTAGGGAGGACCAGTGGAGCCATGACAGGGACATAAAAAATTCCCAGAGGAGGAAATAAGAAAGGTATCTAGCCTGCATGGTAATGTCCCACTGGAACAACTCCTGGATGGCTGAGACCTGGAGGAAAAGCTCTTGGTGGGAACATAGGAGAGACACTAATAGACGGAGGAGGTCCTAGGGTGGTGGATCTAGATGGCTTGGTTGAGAGTATAAGAACAGGGTGTTGAGGAGCTGGTTGTTGATCAGATGTACCAGATTGCTTGTGAGAAGCTCGTAATGCTTGTAACATCCAAACAACCAAAGTGCTAGGCTTAGAGATCAGAGGGGGAAGATCAGGGAAAGCACCCAACAATGAGGAATATTTGTAGACTCCGAGTGAAACACCAGTTAGAGGAGTGGAAAATTGTTTATCGGACATCGACGAGATAATGGACTCAGGGGAGGTCATGACTGTTGGCTCGTAGTATGTCAACTGATCAATAGTGACGATCTTCCCTTCATGGGGGAAGCACATATTGCGAAAAATCACAGATGTGATGGCTGACATGGCATAAGTGTAAATACGACCCAAAAGAATGTTGTAATCTAGAGGGGCATTAATAACCTCAATGTCTACATGGACAGTCTTGCCTGGAAGAGTCACTGGACAATTGTGATACATGTTGAGAGGCTAGGAGGAGTGACCATCCCAAGCATGCAAAGTGATGGTGGATGGGGACAACCCAAGTGACTTAAGTTGTTTCCAAATGGTAGTGGACATCACACAGGTGGATGAACATTTGTCAATAAGGCATTGGGATATGATGGCATTACAGACTCAGACTGGTATCTAGAAAGCAATGAATGAAGGTAATGGGGGATATTCTGACGTATCAAGTGGGAAGACAATAAAACGATCGATGGAAAGATCTATTGTGCCCAAAGTAGTTAGTAGAGCTTTCTTTTGATATGGGCACGACTGTAGGACTTCCAGCATCGATATGGAAGTAGGTGACTGTGCCAAGTCATCTACTATACTAAATGTGTGGGTAGCTCGATTAAAATCCATGTTACGGTGTAATGGATCCTTGGGGATCTTGGGAATTGCCTCAATCATAGGTTAAGGGGTCTGTAGCAGACCATTTGGTGTCATAAGAGGCTTCGTAGATGCTTTGGTTTTGGACTCAGTGGCAGACGAAGTTGATGTCTTGTCATATTGATGTGACTGAGTTTGCAAGTTGATATCGGAGGTATTAACCTCATCAGAATTCATCATGAGGATTTTGTACTCACTAGAAGCAGAAGGTTGGTGGGGATCAACTGCTTGACTTGGCTGAGGTTGAACAATAACAAATCCTTGCTGAGGGAAAGGATTTGTAAGAACTCTCGGTTGAGATGGTGTAGTATTCTGTGGCGATTGCCGGATGGGAGGTTCACCTCTAGAAGCTGCTTGAGCTTCCCACATTTGGCACATATGGGGTAAGAGAGGACACTCATGTGTATAATGGCCATCTACACCACAGAATGCACAAGGCTTGTTCATACGAATAACCTTGTGCTACTTGGACCGACTGCCCTGTTGCTGGTTGTTGGTCTTAGGCTGGTTCCCCTCAGGCTCACTAGGTTGATTACCTTGATTACCCTGGTTACCCTTGTTACCTTTCCCCTTATTCTTTTTCTTAAAATTTTAGGGATTGGTCACACTCTGCTATGCAAACACTTGTCCCCGAGGGGGTGGTGTTTGCTAGGGCTGAGGATGCATGGGAGGCTGTGGCGCTAATTCTTGAGGGGCTAGAGCGTTCGACTGTGCATAGGGATAAGATGTTGGAGGAGCAACGATTTGGTAGACAAGTTGAGCATTGGTTGGCCCTAAAAACATGTTGCTAGTAGGAGGGGCATAAGTGTTGGAGGAACTGGTGCCCCCCTGTAGATAGCCATAACTTTGCTGAGTATATGGCGAAGGATGTGAAATGGCTCCAACGATACCGTCGATGGTGTGAGAAGCCCCCACTGCATTAGTATCTCCAAGATGGGGGAGGTCTGGAATGATGGTATAGACATAACCAAATTGTGCATAAATCAAGTCATATCCAGAGCAGTTTGGAGAGCTTCTTGGTCTGCCTGAGGAAAGTGAGATGCGACATCTTTGGAAATGGGAGATAAAAGGATTCTAAGAAACCAATTGACGTAGACACGGTATTTGAAGGGCAGGGCACAGCATATGCTCCTCCTTCTATGCCATTCCTAAATATGATCGGAAAGATGAGTGGCAGAGAACTGACGGAATGTGGTCAAGAGCTCCATACCAGTGTCGTATCATAGAAGTAACTAAAAATATGAGAGGAACGCTTTAGAAAGTGTCACAAAAATGGAATGAGAGGTGACACGCTAGTTCAGATACCATTTTTCAGCATCTGTAGTGAGTGTGCGTTGGAACAACCAAAGACGAATGGAGTCATCAGTGATGGAATTGGATGAACACCACATATGGAAGGAGCAGACGTGACTGCTAGGGTCCTCTCCATAATTACCCTCAAACTTGGGGATGTCAGAGGGGAGCTTAGTTGACATAGCTGGCCAACCAACATCGTGGTGTATAGTATCATTTATCAACTCGCTAGAATCCGGGAGACTTAACCCAACCATGAAAGGTAGCATAAAAGTTCCTGAGACGGGTCTGCTAGATGTGACCATCAGGGTAGAACTGGAGCCAAAAATAGGTTGGGTTCTTTCACCTGCAGTGGGTCCTGACATGATGACGGTTGCGGTGAAGGAGGATCTGAATCAAATAAGGAATCAGATGAACTAGGAGAAGATTCAGTATGAGCACTCAAGGAACTATGAACTTGAACCTTGTGGGGAGGAGTAATATGCTCAAGCAGAAACTGGGGATGAAGGCCTAAGAGTCTCCATGACAAATGCCTTAGTGGCATAATGGTGGTAAGACACAAGTGAAACAGAAATGGTGAAGGGATATCAACAAGATGTTTTTGTCTCTATGTGGGGAGATAAATTAATTATGTTAAGTCTTGGTTTGGCAGTGTAAATGAAGCTCCCTCCTCTTAAGGTGTGCTTGTGTGTGCAAGTGATTTTATTAATCAAGCCCAGATCATGCTTGAAAAAAGAAAAAATACTTCTAAAAATAAACTGAAATTGAAAATAGAAAATGAACATCAAATCAATTAACTAAACCCCATCGAAACTGGGTTTGCAAACACTGTGCTGGTTGGTGGTGAAATCAACCGAAAACACACTAAAACATCCAAGATATATAAGCATCGGTGTGACTGGGATCAAATAACACTATGTTGTTGGAAAGTGGTGCAACAAAAACAAAAACCATAGAGGAAAATCGTTGCAAAAAGATAGGGAGATGGGTGTAAAACCTAGGGAAATAGATGGGACCCTAAGGCAAATGACCAAATGAGGTTTAAGATGAAACTTTAGATGAAAACAACCTATCTTTGAAAATCTGGAACAGAAGGGTACAGATTTGGAAAAATATGGGTGATGGCACTGTAGAAACTCATACTTCTTACTCAACTAAACTCCTCCTATAAAGGTGGAAGCGTACTAGAAGCCCTAAGGGCATAAATTCCACTTCGATGAGAAAATCACAGTAGATCAAAGCCTAAGTGGGGTGAGACAATGGTCAGCCAAGCCAGCAGATAGCTCTCGGAAAAACCGAGAAACAGATCTGAAAAAATCCTAGAAACCCTAAAAATCATAGGTACTGACCTAATTCCTTGGAGATCGCACTTTTTGGTCTAGAAGGTGTGCTCTGGACCTCCAGATCACACTTTTGGGGCATAAAAGTGTGATTTTTGCTCCTTGAATCCCGGTCAGTAAGTCTCGGAAAAAATTGTCATCTCTGTCGCAACTGGTTCCTGTGACCTGTGTAAATGACTAGAAAACTAACAGAAGTTAGAAATTTAATCGGTCTAGGGCTAGAAAGCTAGTAAACAACATTAAGAGACAGAAAAGAGAAGAAACCCTAAATTTCCAACTGAACGTCACCCAGGTTTCTGGATCAGAAGTAAAAACCCAGTGGAGTCGCTGATTTTGTTATAATGTTTTCCTCTCAAAGGTGTACGAAAAGAAATCACCTAAGACTGTGGATGAAAAATAGTATCAACAATATAAATGGCTGCTAAACATTGTACATCTACAACAAATGATAGAAACAAAACTTGGCAAACCTCTAATCTATGCCACAATCATAGTTAAACAAAAAAATGAAATATTAATAAATGTGGTTAACTCCAATCATCCAATGGAAACCAGATTTACAAAGAATATATTTTATTAAATAACACGTGTGAAGGGAACAAATAAATGTTACTAGTCCCCCTCTATGGGATGGGTTCTTGACTATCCTCAAATATCTTCAGCTTTTGTAGAGCCTCACTCCTCTATAATGTGTAAACACATCAAATAAAATGTTTGAGCTCAAAGGGAACTCAAATGAAAAAGAAAAATGGTGTGAGACAGTGATAATAATCAGAGTTACAACAGTGAGTACAACAATGAAACTGATCAAAAGTGAATAATGGATGGAAAACCCTTCTATTTCTAACAAAATATTGAGTTATCCACCAATAATGAACAATAATAAAATGCTATTAACCCCATTCTAGAAATAACCACTTGGAATATTTTATTATATTTGGTTAGGAGGGAAAAAGTATTTAAACTTTTATTTAGAAATAATAAATAAATAAATGATTTATTTATCATCTCAAGAAATTGGTTAATAACTAATAAACAAATAATGATTTATTTAATTATTCCTAAGTTTAGTCAAACTTGACAAGGAATAATAATTAATTAATTATTAATTAATTATTCCTAGAGAAAAATAAGATAATTAGTAATTTATCTATTTATTTTTCATAATTGGGACAAATATGACAAGGAATATTAATCAAACAATGGTTTAATTAATCATTCCTAGAAGATAATTAAATAAATAGTGATTTATTTAATTATTCTTCATGGGTTTAATTATAAATTGGTTAACAAATGTGGTTTATTAAGTAATTTCTGACAATGAAAGCAATTTCAATATGGAAAAATTGGTTTTACATGGTGTGCTTTGATCCATCTATAAAATTGAGGCTAGATGAACAATTTTTTTGTGACAACAATGCTCATCAAGGAATTATAGAGAAAAATATTCAATAGAGGGAATTTGCATATTCTCTCCTTGATCTTCAATCAAAGGAGGCTCATACAACCTTAAATTCTCAACATTAACAACAACATAAATTTGCCTAAATGAAGGCAAATCCAACATGAAGGCTTTGTTACCAATATTCTCCAAAATTTTAAATGGACCATATGTAATTGGTTTTAGCTTTTTACCTTCTCCTTGGAGCCTCTCTTTGTTAATGTGAAGCCAAACTTCATCACCAACTTGGAATTTGTGATCAGGACTATGCTTATCGTGCCTTGCTTTGTACTTTCCTTGGCTTTTCTCAAGTTGTTCTTGAACCTTTTGGTGCACTAATTGAATTTGTTCAATGAAATTTCTTGCTTTGTCTTTGTCGCTATAGCCTTCAATAGAAACATCTTTGCCAAAAATAAAATCCAAAGGAGATTTCAGCAAGTATCCTAGGCATGCCTCAAATGGAAAAGTTTGAGTTAAAGAGTGCTTTGCTCAATTGTAAGCATGTTGAATATAGTGCAACTATTCATCCCACAACTTAGGATGCTTGTTCTAATATCCACAAAGAAGATGTATCAATGTTCTGTTTACCACTTCTGTCTGACCATTTGTTTGTAAATGAAAATTTGTACTCTTTTTTAGTTTGGTGTCCGTGAATCCCCACAAGTTTGACCAAAAATTCCCAACAAAGTGAGAATCTCGATCACTAACAATGGATGTAGGCAATCCAAAATGCACCCAAACATCCTGAAAGAATAACTGAACAATTTGCTTAGCTGTAACTTTCCTTTTACATGGCATCAAAATACACATTTTTTTGAACCTATCCACAACTACATACAAATAATCATGAACTCTTTTTGACAATGGAATACCTCCTACAAAATCCATAGAAACACTCTCCCACGGTCATGAAGGAACCAAAGGCGGTATGTGAAATCCTAACTTCCTATTACTAAGCTTGCTAATTGCACATAATGAAGATCGTTTAATAAAAGGAGACACACTTTCAAGCATACTATGCCAATAACAATACCTTTGTAGATGTGCCATTGTCTTGCTTACACTGAATTAACCAGGAATAAGAGAAGTATGTTCCTCTCTTATGATAACTTTTTCTCCCTGTGGAATACAAAGCTTCCCAATATGGTATAACAAGTTATCATGTAGATGATAATCAATTCCTCTACTTGGTTACCTTGACTCAAGCTTGTATAAGCATCTTGAAAGTCATTATCTATTGCATATTTCTCAATATAACTTTCACTTAAAACAAAATTATGCTTGAGTAAAGTAGTTGCACTAACAATAGGTCGAGAAAGCATATCAACAACTTTATTGTAGATACATTTCTTATACCTTATTACCAAGTGGAATTGTTGAATAAAAACCATGCATCATAAGTGCCTTGATTGCTGAAACTTTTATTGAGATTGCAAGTATTGCAATGGATGATGATTTTTGAGCACTGGAAAAGGTATGAATTTACCATTTACTTCTTTATCTTTTCCTTTGAATCATAACTTATTTACACTCTAAGATGACAATATGATTAAAGAATTATGGTACAATTAAGGAGATTTTTTATTAATGCAAAGTGACTAATTATTGTCTTATTCTATACTGAAAGTGAAGAAAATAGAAAATCACTATTCAGGAGGAAAAGACAAAGCAGAAACAACTATTGTCCCTTTGACAGGAAGCCGTATCCAGATGAGGAGATCAAGATTGGAGCACATAACCTAGGAAAAGGAAGCGGAAACGTGGCATCAGTGCAAAAAGATGAAACGATAAGTTGGAGATCAAAGATATGGTGAATCCCTTAGGATCCTTTGATCCTGAGGGATCGCTGCTTCAAGACTTATCTGTATTTTTGATACTTCCACCTAGCCATTATAAAAAGGGACAGCACTGGTAGCCTAGGGGGTGGATATTGTTGTTAATTTGTGGAACTTAATATTGTACTCTTAACATTGATCATCGACTCGCTTTGAAGAGCGATCGTTGTAACTTTGCCATTTATGATTAATATATAACTCAGTTGCTGTTTCATTATCTAATTATGGAGTAACCATAGCAGTGCTTCCCTAGTGGCTTAGGGCCTAGCCCTAGTGGCTATGGGCCCGGCCCTAGTGGATCCAATTGCTTTTTGTATCATTATTTTGCAATTACAGTCATGTGTGATTTGAATTCCTTTGCATTTCTTTATTTTGCTTTACTCAGTAATATTTTATTTCTGAACATTTCATTAAATTGCTTTGTTATATCGAAATCGTAATTGAATAGAAAAATTATCATTTACAACCGAAAATATTATGTTGTGCCTTCTGAAACAATATTGCATTATCTAATTCGGATTCTGCTGTTTATTTACAATTGTTATTGCTATTCATTTACAGATTGATATTGTTGTTCATTTATAGATTGATATTTCTATTCATTTAACTACAATCCATGTATAATTGCGATTGTTGTTCATTTCACTGTTGTTCAATTATAATTGCAATTTTCGTTGCTTTATACCTGTGGTTAATATCCTGTATGCTAGAATAGATTACTGATTCAATTACTCTATATTTGTTGTGTGGTTACATTAATTCAGTTTGTTGTTCCTTTCTTAGATTGCTATTCAATTCCTTTATTAGTTAAAGATTGTTGTTCAATTCCTTTCGGTTAGGATTGCTGCTTAGATCATTTTTGTAGATCAAGCTTTGTTGTTCGACTTTTTCAATAGATTAGTTGATGTTCCTTTTCTGCTAATTGAATTGTTATTTCCAGCATTTACTTGAGTGTGGATAGAAATATCTACAACTGTAAGGAACACTGACTATTGTTGTCTAAGTTCTCAAATTGAGGGTCTTGTCTGTGATTAATTTTCATTTACATTAGTTTACAGGGGAAAGAATTATCATTACTGCATCCTTGACTGATGATTATTGTATTTTCTTGAATGAATGATTTAGTTACAAAGCATTTAAGTTTCTTGCCATTATAATTAGGTTTTGTTTCCAGCATTCAGTTACTTTTGTATTATAAGCACTATACTGGAAACATTACTCTTGAACAAGTGACCACCTCAGATTGAGTACACTCTTGAGATAAAAATTCGTACCTAGATTGATAATTAATGTAGGGTAAATAGGGGTTAAAAGACACCTTTTTATTGCTCAATATTTTGGCGCCGTTGCCGGGGAGAGTGTAGCCATTTGTTTCTTTTGAAAGAGAGTAGTGTAAGTACCTTCTAGGAGAGAGTTGGGTTTTAAAAATGGAAGGTAAGAACGTGCGTATGGAGCATGTAACAGCCCTGCTCCCCCGCTCGCTTTCCTACATATTTGTTGATTATTTTGGGTAGAAATAAGCATTTGATTTGTGTGGATGACTAAGCAAAAAAAGCCTGAAAAGAATCCAAAACTGCTACCCAAACCTGATAAAGCTAAGGGACCGATGACCCTTGGCCGATCGACCTTTATAGACAATATCCTTAAAAAAACAGAATCTTAGCCGTTAGTAGGCACTAGAAAAGTTTCTTCTAGACAACCTACTAGTTCCCTTTGGGCCACATAATCACCATCTATAGCCTTTGCTAAGGTTTACAGCCAAACAGAGGAGCAAGATTTTCAAGAAATTGAGAATTCTACCATGAAATTGTTACAAGAAGGGAACCTTAGTAATCTCTACAAAGGAGGAGGAGAAATAGGGGAAACCGAAGAACCAAGATCTCCTCTTGGAATAGTTCAGCGACTAAGCAGCCCAGATAAGGGAAGTGTTGTCAAAATCATACAAAACAAAGCTGAATAAGCTGAAAAGCTAAGATCCCCCTAGACATTAGCTCAAAAAGGAATTCTCATCATCCTAGACAAAGGAAGGGCTATTAAGGCCATTCCCGCTCCTTCTAACTAGCCAAGGAATACACCCCTAGAAATCCCAGATAGATATTGGCACATATTTAACCAAATGGCCCAGAACCAGCAAACACCCCAAACCTCCACACTGAAATATCCCATTGTAGATACTATAGTTAATGAACCTATGAAGGCCATTCCTCTTCAACATATTCCTACATTCCATGGCCTAACATCGAAAGATCCAGACTCATTTTTGTTTGAATTGGATGTGCTATGTCGGGGGTATGACAATACCACCGATCCCCAAAAGCTAAAATTATTTCCCTCTACATTAAAAGGGGCTTCTTTACAATGGTTTATGGGGTTAGGTGGAGGTGTTATAAACGACGGGGATTATATGAATGGTGCTTTTCTAAAGAATTATCAGGATTATTGTAGGTCTAGATAATTAAAGGAGGAAATATTTCAAATGGTAGCTAGACCTAATGAGACACTAGAAGAGTATGTTGAACGCTTTCAGTATAATCTTAATAGATCATCTTATGCATCACTACCGTTACCAGAAAATGTATTAAAAACAACATTAATTAAAGGCATGAAGGAACAATTGGTTGAAACACTAAATATTATGGGAAAAGGTGACATCTATCAAGAAAATTTTGCTGACATTATTGATTTGTGCATCAGGAGTTCACGAGGCAGTACAAGGCTAAAACTAGCGGAACGTGATATGCTCACAAGGGACAGCAAGTTCTCTGGTGGAGGAGTAACCCACGCAGAAATCAGGAATTTACTAGAGAATTTCAAAACTGATATATTGGGGACTCTAACAACACAGCTTGATATTATGCAAGCGAAACAGAAACAAGTAGAGGCAGAGCAAAATCTGGCAATATTCTACCCTAGATGCAGAAAGAAACACAACCATAAAGAGTGCCCACTGCATGCAGTTCAAGTCTGCGCTATTTGTACAAAAGAAAACTCCACAGAGAACTGCCCCTCACTCCTAGGGTTTGAAAGCAGTGTACAAGGAGGCGGAGGAAGAATCAAAACCAGTGTACCTACTCAATCAGCGCTGTCAATGGCAGCCACGACAACCAGGTATGCCCTTTGATCCATCTTCTTTTCAACCTCTGCAATATCATGCTCAGCAATATAATACAATGTGGAAAAATCAGCCACCCTTTTCAAAATGGTCACAACAACCATTTCCTTCATCACCATGGCCAAATCAAACAAGGCAAACTAATTGGCCAAATTTTCCCTACTCTCCACTATATTGGAAAAACAATGCATATCCAACACAATGGTCCCCTCCCACTTCGCAGAGTCAAACCTGGCAGTAAAACTAGCAAAGACCGATGAATCAGCCAGCAGGAACCATTCCACTCCCTTAACCCACACTGCTAGCGCCATATACACTACAACAAAATCCCCAGTCCAACTTAAGACTATAACTCCCAGCCCAACCCAACCCAAACCCAAATAATAGACTGGCTTAATCTATCCAAATAATCGAAACACCAGAACTAGAAACCGATCTAAGGGAGTGCAACAACCTTCAATTAAGGTTTGGGCACATTATAGAAACTGAGGGAGATAAAAATGTTCAAGTTGAAAATCAGTTACCCGCAAAACAACCACTACAAGAAGAGGATGTGGTCAGACAACAAACTCATGACAAGGAAACCACGTCTTCTCCCCCATTCCCAGAACGATTAAGCATATCACGCCCTATAGAACATCCTGACTTTGATATTTTGGGAGAACTAATAAATTTGTATATAAAAATCCCACTCCTCCAAGCTATCCAAGATATCCCAATATATGCAAAAGCCATCAAAGAGTTATGTATAAGGAAGCCAAAGAGGAGAATCACAACTAACCCAATTGTCCAAGTAGTTGGCACCCTATTGGTGAGCTCTAGTATTGCAACAATGATGCTGCAACTCCTAAGACTCCCTTCTTTACTTTTATCAACCCGGTTGTTCGTAACAAACTTGGAAGCGATAGTGCTATATGCACAAGTACTAGCTCTTGCTGTAGGCTGTCACTTGATCAGTTGGCACAAGTTCACTGGGAGCTTAAGAAAACTTCTATGAGCTCTTAGAAGAAGCTTTTAACTGTGATGGATGAAAGCTAACTCAAAAGAGACTAGTCTACTTGCAGAAAGAAGCTGAAAGCTGAAAGGAAATGCAAACCCTAGCAAACCCTAGTTTTACCGGCTAACCCTACTGATGCAAGAAAAGAGATGAAAGCTATAGAAATGGATTCCATTGACTTTTGGAAAGGTAAATTGCATGTGACTAAGCTACTTCTAAAGGAAAATATGGAAAAAACATCTTTTTGTATTTTTGAGTAATTTTGCAGAATATTATGCATGTGCTTTAACGATTTTTGACTGTGTAGAGGTTGATTGGCGAAAGGAAATGGAGTCGGCACTTGCAGGAGGTTGGGAAGGTGAGAAGAAGGCCTAAAGGGTCCCTAGCACCCTTCCAGAGAGTTTCATAGTGACCATATCTTGAAAAACTACTCACGTGAACTTCTATAGGAAGTCTGCAGGGGTTCCACAGGATGTTCTACAGGAAGTTCTACAGGAAGAGCCGAAAGAGGATTTTAGAGGGTTGATGGTGGAAAAATGATGGGAAAGTGGAAATGGAGGATGGATGAGGATGTGAAGGGGTCTAGAACCTGGTGAATGAAGCTAAGGAGTGACGAAGGTGGTTGGATTTGTTCAAGGATGGAGGGAGCAATGTTGCACAAGAATGTAGAAATTAGGGCAAATTGGAAAAGTGTGGCAAATGAAGGGAAGGAATATTGGATTAGGGGTTGAAACAGGTTGTATAATGGATGAAGGATAGGCAAGGATGTATTACAGGTGCTCTTCACATTATTTTCCAAAACTGATCAAGCAAAGACTAGAAAAACCAGAGACCTATCTATTTTGACCTAATTTGACCTAAAAATAGAAACATGATGAAGATAAATTTATAGACAGTAAATCATGCAAGATAGCTATGGAAACTAAGCAAGAACAGATCTAAACATGCAAGTACAACTGGTACCAATTTTTCCAACTAAAAATCTAACACTAGTAATTGCATGGAAAGGCAAAAACAATGTTTTTGTGGCAACGGGTATGCCTTGGTCTCAACTCATGGTCCCAAGGAGGGAGAGATGAGATCAAGGATTGCTTGATGGCCTTTTTGCAGATATTTTCTATTACCAAATTGTCAAATCAACCTGAAGCATGAAAAGCTATTTTAATCATCAAAAACAACCTAAGTAACAAAGCAAGATCTTAACCTAAATAACAAAAATTATTCTATGAATGCAAGGAAAACACATAAAAGTACACAAAGGAGGTACTAGCACTTGGGTTGGGTCCAACCCCAAGGGCTACAGCCTCCTAAGAAACCTTAGAGCTGGCGCAAAGCGAAATTTATCTCCATTACTAAAAAAATAATCATGTCACAAAACTGTTTACAGCAAGAGCTCGAAAATGAGCTGAAATGCAGAGCTGCACTATAGTGCGAAAAACAAATGTTCAATAGCTAACCTACTGACTAAAATCTAACTAACAAAATTGAGGCCCTAAGCCTTCTTATTTATACAAATGGGGACCTCCAACAGTCCTCCTAAAATCAAGGAATTCGGCTTCCTAAAACTGAAGATAACAACAGTCCTACTTGACTTGCTTGACTGCCCCTTGGCTTTGTGCTCTGCGTTTTTGATGGAGAATTCGAGGTAAGGGCTCATAAACGAAGGGGACACCCTCCTACAAATCCTCTCCCTTGTTCTTACATGAATTTGGCTGCCAAGTTCTCATTAAACCTTTGATTTTGTCTCAAAATTGACCAAAAATTTGCATAAAGCACACATTAGACTTTTTGGCATAATGACTAACCCAATTCACTCTATTAGCATAAATATGATCAAAAACATGCAATAAACTAATGAGAATGGTGGATTTAGTTGAATTAAGAGGTAAAATGAGCCCATATAATTACCCATTTCTTGGGCTCATCATCAGCCCCTACTGAAAGTGTTGCTCATCCTCTGAGCAACTAATCCATCTCCTCATCCTTGATGGCCTTGGTGGCCTCCCTATCATCCCAATCTTCTGAAGTGGTCTGCTCATGTGTGCCATAAAATTCTTCCTTCTTGTCCATGTCCTTCCACTGCTCCTCCTATTCTTCTTGTTTGAATTCTTGTGCTTCTCCTAGCCTTAAAATATATGGAGGTTTGCCTCTTTCTTTTTCCTTTTTGTTCTGTAGGTGTGCTTAATGCAGCAAGCACAGCTGCTGCCTCCCTTTCCAATGTCTCAGGGGATTCTCTTCCTGTTGTTCTTTTTCTTCGCTTCTTGTAGAAATCTCTGTTTCCACTGTTTTTGTCTGTATGACTAATATCTCAGGGTGTGCCTTTCCCTTTTCTTTTTGGGTGCCTGCTTTGGTTGTGGTAGCCTTCATTTGGGCTTTCTTGGCCTTTTCCTTTCTACTCTGTATCCTCTTTTCCCTTGCTGTTTTTTCTGTTGTTTCTTCCTTTGTTTTAGGCTCAGCAGTCTTGCCAATTTCTTTCTATTCTTCCTCTGTTTTTCCCTTTGCTTGAATGTCCTGTGCTCCCTCATCATTGTTCTTCTCAATTTCTTCAGTTTTCTCCCCCTCCTCACTACTGGATGGGGTGATGTTCTCAGCCAAAGTTCTAATGTTATCATCCCTGGACATGTTTCTGAAGATTTCCCAAGATATGGGGACATTATAGGTGTGTAAAGCATCTTCCACCAACATTTTGATGAGCCCATGGTGGGCCAACTGATCTAGGATCCCTTCATTTAGCTTTGTACCACATTCAATTAAGGACTGAAGAAGGAAATATGGGATGCTCAGCTTCTTGGCTGGAGGAAAGTCAATCCTATGCCTTAATTCATGTAACAACCTGAAATTATATCCATAGATGATGCTAAACCTCCCTTCACATGCGATATACTTCATAATTTGATAACTAACTTCACTCTAGAGAGGAGGAAAGCTTGTCCTTCTAACTCCGCTTTTGTCTTCTATAGGATGCTCCTTGGCCAGAAAAAATGTTTTCTTAGCAACGTGGCCCAATGATCTCTCCTCTTTGCTCCAAGGGAGCCCCAATGGTAGACCAATAATTCTAATGATGAGCTCAGGGGTAAGTTCTAGGGTCAAACCCCTAAAACTAACTATGGCATGTGTCTTTGAATGTGGTCTCAGGGACATCAAAAACTATTCAGTTATATCCTCATCATAACCCTGAATTTTGTCAAAGAAGGATGTCTAATGTGCCCGGGTGAAAAGGTCCACCACCTCAGGGTGCTCGTGCAACTTACTAGAGTCTGAGGGTTCTTTCCTTATGAATCCTCCTAGCATGGTATGGTGTGCTCTTTTTATGTTTTAACTAGAAAAGAAAATGCTCAAGAAAACAAGTAGTCAATCACTGAAGCAGGGGATAGCTGAACTCGGTTTCCTCTAAACCCAAGAATGAATTTCTTGTGTGTTCCTTACAATATCAAACAACAATAATTCTCCTGTTTTAAGACTACTGTCACCCAGAATTTGACTGTCTGTTTATGAAAAGAAGAATTTTGTTTTCACAGAACAGAGCATAAGGACACAGGTTCTCTTCTGAACACATAGATAGATATGTAAATTCAGTTTTTTCACACACACAGGTTGGCCTCTACTGCTGCATGTATGTTCCTTACAGGAGAATTTAAAAAAATGATGAGGAGATTTCAGATGCAGAGAAAAAACTGGGTAAACTCAGTGAAATATGCAGGCAGACTTTCACTATTTTTCTCAATGCACAGGCAGACTTTTACTCTTGTTTTTCAATCTACTGCAGTGTTCAATTCACCACCTTGCACAAACAAATCATGCACAAAGAAGTTTTCGCGAGCCTACCTCGTTTTGAGCTTGAAATTCGACAAAAAATTTGGGTTTTCTTTCTACAGAGTTGTTCTCTGCCTTTCCTGTAGAAGTCACCCAGCTCCTGTAGAATGAAACTGTGCTTCCTATAGAGTCCAATAGGTGGGAGATTTTTAAAAAACAAGCAGAAATCTAGTGGAGGATGACTGTTTAGCTGCTCTGGAAGTGGTAGATGTGTACTCTAGTCGAGAATGTCGTGAGTGCAGAATGAACACATGGTGGTGAATGTCTTAACTAAGCTGTCTTTTATCTGTGGGCATGATTTGTGGTGAGGTGATGAGGTGGCCGGACCAGACCGTTGATCCCCACTATAGTATTATTATGAAACTGTATGTTCTCTGCCTATTAATCAAGTGACATCAGTTGCACCGGAGTTCAAAACATCTGCCACTACCTGTTTTTTAAATTTCCCGTGCGTTGACTATACATGTGTGATGTGTGATCTCCGGATGAGTGTAATCGAACCAGCTGAGGGTGTCCCGTTAACTATCCACCTTTCTAGCTTAATCCAACCATTTCATTCATTTATGAAGTTTCAAATCATACGGATGCAAGTATAGGAACTGGTTTAGACACTTACCTATAAGTCGAAATGTGCATGCTTCTTAGTTCTTTTTCTGTTGCATGCTCATATTCAATTGTTGCATCCCTGTATCCCTTCTGCTATATGCTTTTTGTTGTCTGATGTATGGCTATTTTTCTTGTGTAGGTATCCTCTGGCTGGATCTAAGTTGCAGGAGTCTATTTCAACCTTCAGATTTGCACCCTCATGCTGCTGATGCCAGATTTTTGCAGGACAGCGACTTGTTTTGCCCATAGCTCCCAAACGATAGACCAGATTGACCTGAAATTTTTTGAACATGTTTCCATCGTCATTATGCACGTCCCATAGCAAAGTTGTGGTCAATGGATGCACAGATTTCAAGAAAAATTGAAATGGCTGAAGGTGACAGAGGTTAATTTCTCAGAAACCATGCACTGGAATTGGCTGAATTTTCTTGGGTAGGTTACTATAACCCACATGCATCTCCCATGAAACAGGTTTTTAAATGGATGCACAGATATGGAGAAAATGCAAAAATGGCTGAAGGTGATGGAGGTTGATTTCTTAGAAACCATGCACTGGAATTGGCTGAAATTGCTTGGGCATGTTGCCATCATCCCTATACAACTCCCGATGTAACAGTTTTTTAAATGGATGCACAGTTTTCAAGTTAGGGAAAAAAAAAAAAAATTCTCTATGTATTTTTATATTAGAGCATTCTGTAGTTTTTTTTACAGTAAGAAAAATGAGCTTGGGGTGTGATGCAGACATGGAAATGATGGAAGAGGGATTTGAACACTGCAGGAGGATTTATGAACCCTTCATGAAGCTTCCCTATTCCTCAAACTGCTTTTGAAGTCCATTTCTAGCTCTCTGTAATTTCTACAGGATCCTCCTGTAGAAAACACAGTTTTCAGAAAAGAAGCACAATGAGGTGGAAAGAATGTCAAAAATGATGGAGAAGGGTGAGGGATGGTAGGATAGGTGCTGTTATTGGTTTCAGAGCTTTCTTGGCACCTGCTACTGCTTCCTGAAGTTCTGCAAACCTACAATACAACTGGAAATTCATTTTTTTCTTTTTCTCTTCTTTTTTTTGAAAACAACTAGGGCACCTCAAGGAGGTTTTCACCCTAATTGCCTGCCCTAGGCGCCTCCAAGGGAGGTTTTCACCCAGGGATTTTATTCTCTTTTTCTTTTCTCTTGTTTCCAACCCATTGACTACCTCATGGAGGTTTTCAATCAATGAGCCAATCTAAGGCGCCTCCGAGGAGGTTTTCACCTTAGATTTTTATTTTCCTCTTATTTTCATTTTTTTCATTTTTTTCTTTTTTTTCCTACCCTACCCTACTTGAAAAAAAAAATCATTTTCAAGTATAAGAATACTTCCAATGGAGCCATGTGCATATCGAGATTAGAGACAAAATGATGTGGAGGCTTGAAATGCATGCTTTGACAGGTATCCGGATTTCAGAGACCAAATGATTTGACTTTGAAGGGATCAAACATAGCTGAGGAAGAGAGTACTGCTGCAACTTAGTGACCATCTAGAACCATATCTCAATATAGCTTTGATATCCTTGGTCCTTTTGCTGATCTGGATCATTCTTCATGTCACCTTCTACCATGACCTTCTCATCTTCCTCTTTTTGCTGATTTTTCTCTTGAATACATGGAGGATTTGATGGTAACCATGAGGGAGCTCTCTCAATCTCTGATTTTGTTGTCTTCTCTTTATCAAGTGCAGCCCATGGTTCTTTGCTCTTCTCTTTTGCATCTTCTTCTGCTGGATGTGGTCCTTCAATGATATCAATATAATCTCTTTCTTGCAATACTCTTCCTGAGCTATGGTGAATATCATTGAGCTCAAAAGGAGTTGTTTGGAAATGTTGTGCCTCAACATTGTAATTGGGTTGAGCTACTCCAATGTGTGGGTTTGGAAATGGTGGTACAGGTAGTTGAGTGGGGGTGTATATTTGAGATGGATGTGGATGGGGTTGTGGTTGGGCAGGTGGTTTCCCACTATATACTTGTTGAGCCTGCCTGTTATTTGGGTTCGAGTTCGATTGAGCAGGCATTTGGGGCTGCCTTGGTGGAGCAGGAGGCGATGGTTCCGATTGAGCAGGTGGTGGAGGAAAAGGAGTGGGAAGAGTGTTGTATTGGGGCCTCCACCCCCGATAAGGTGCATTCCACTGAGGCTGTGGCTAAGTGTAGGGGTGAAATGGATGAGCAGCTGGTTGGGCATAATATGGAGATGTGAAGGACCAAGGAGGAGGTGTGGACGAGGAAGGATGAGCAGGGGGACCCCAAGAAGGCATGGAAATGGCTTGATAGGAGTTGTAATAGGTCTGGGATGTCCCTCGCATTCCCTTCTGGTAAGGTATGGGTCCATGTGGCCTCCTTTGGTTCATATAATAGAGTGGTTCAGTGGATCCTTTGGCCTTCTGATATGCAGCTTTAATTCCGGGCATGGAAGGGCACTAGTTCGTAGGATGGTATTTTTCACAGACAAAACACACTTCAATAAAGTGCAATGGACATTCGTTCCTAGTATGATTTCTAGTGCACCTAGGACAAAAGATGGCCAAAGCCCTCTCATCTTCTTCTTTCTTTCTTTGGATTCGCAAGGTATCCATTAGCATGGCAATAGTCTGTTTGATCTCTCTCTTGAAATATTCCCACATGTTTCCAATTTCACCTTCAATGGATGAGTTGGAAGACAAGGTACTGCTCCCAACGTTTATGTTTTCAGTCATTTGCTCCAGAGGAATGTTTTCTTCTTCTTCTCCCCTAGAGGTTCTTCAAAATATGTCTTGCTATCCACCTAGGGGTTCTTCTTAATCATAGCCATTGAAGAAGAGAGAAGGTTGGATATGTGAAGCAGTGGGGGTGTTATGCAGACATTTTTCTGAATTATCTCTACTACTACAAGGCATGAAAGGAAATCTTTTTGGTTGATTTTTGTTTTTTTCTCTGCTTGTACCTGCAAAACTGAAATAGATTGAACTGCAACTAACTAAAATAACCCTTGCTGGAATGAAAATTGCAGAATTGAAATGCTAAGCTACGCTTGTAGAATGGAAATTGCATAATTGAAATGCTAATCTACACTTGCAGAATTGAAATTGCGGAATTGAAATGCTAATCTATGCTTGCAAAATTGAAATTCTAGTCTAGGAAAGAAAGAAATGTCTAATCTACTTTTGCAGAAATGAAATTGCAGAATGGAAATGAAACAACTACTCTACTCTTGCTGAAATAAACTACTTAGCAGAAGGTTGCAGTAGAAAATAGAAGAAAAGTAGCAATCACAAATACTCTGATGCTTCCCTAGCAACGATGCCAAAAAGATGGTGAGCTCCAGTATTGTAGCAATGATGCTGCAACTCTTGAGACTCCCTTCTTTACTTTTATCAACCCGGTTGTTTGTAACAAACTTGGAAGCGATGGTGTTATATGCACAAGTATTAGCTCTTGCTGCAGGCTGTCACTTGATCAGTTGGCACAAGTTTGCTAGGAGCTTAAGCCAACTTCTATGAGCTCTTAGAAGAAGCTTTCAACTGTGATAGATGAAAGCTAACTCAAAAGGGGCTAGTCTACTTGTAGAAAGAAGTTGAAAGCTGAAAGGAAATGCAAACCCTAGCAAACCCTAGTTTTACCAGCTAACCCTACTGGTGCAAGAAAAGAGATGAACGCTGTGGAAATGGATGCCATTGACTCTTGGAAAGGTAAAATGCATGTGACTAAGCTACTTCTGAAGGAAAATATGGAAAAAACATCTTTTTGTATTTTTGAGTAATTTTGCAGAATTAATATGCATGTGCTTTAATGATTTTTTACTTTGCAGAGGTTGATTGGTGAAAAAAATGGAGTGGGTGCTTGAAAGAGGTTGGGATGGTGAGAAGAAGGCCTAAGGGGTCCCTATCACCCTTCCAGAGAGTTTCATAGCGATCAGATCTCAAAAAACTGCTCACGTGAACTTCTACAGGAAGTCTGCGGGGGTTCTACAGGAAGTTCTATAGGAAGAGCCGAAAGAGGATTTTAAAGGGTTGATGGTGGAAAAACGGTGGGAAAGTGGAAATGGAGGATGGATGAGGATATGAAGGGGTCTAAGACCTAGTGAATGAAGCTAAGGAGTGATGAAGGTGGTTGGATTTGTTCAAGGATGGAGGGAGCAATGTTGCACACGAATGTAGAAATTAAGGCAAATTGGAAAAGTGTGGCAAATGAAGGGAAGGAATCTTGGATTAGGGGTTGAAGCAGGTTGAATGATGGAGGAAGGATAGGCAGGGATGTATTATAGGTGCTTTGTACACTATTTTCCAAAACTAATCGAACAAAGACTAGAAAAACCAGAGATCTAGCTGTTTTGACCTAATCTAACCTAAAAACCAGAAACATGATGAACAGAAGTTTATAGACAGGAAATCATCCAAGATAACTATGGAAACTAAGCAATAATAGATATAAACATGCAAGTACAACTGCTATCAACTTTTCCAACTAAAAATCTAACACTAGCAATTACATGGAAAGGCAAAAACAATGTTTTTGTGGCAGCAGGTATGCCTTGGTCTCAGCTCATGTTCCCAAGGAGGGAGAGATGAGATCAAGGATTGCTTGATGGCCTTTTTGTAGATATTTTATGTTACCAAACTATCAAATCAACCTGAAGCATGAAAAGCTATTTTAATCATCAAAAACAACCTATGTAACAAAGCAAGATCCTAACCTAAATAACAGAAATTATTCTATGAATGCAAGGAAAACACATAAAATTACACAAAGGAGGTACTAGCACTTGGCTTGGGCCAAACCCCAAGGGCTATAGCCTCCTAAGAAAGCTCAGAGCTGGTGCAAAGTGAAATTTATCTCCATTACTCAAAAAACAATCATGTCACAAAACTGTTTACAGCAAGAGCTCGAAAATGAGCTGAAATGCAGAGCTGCACTAAAGTGCGAAAAACAAATGTTCAATAGCTGACCTACTGACTAAAATATAACTAACAAAACTAAGGCCCTAATCCTTCTTATTCATACAAATGGGGAGCTCCAACAGTCCTCCTAAAATAAAGGAACTCGGCTTCCTAAAACTGAAGATAACAACAGTCCTACTTGACTTGCTTGGTTGCCCCTTGGCTTTGTGCTCTGAGTTTTTGATGGAGAATTTGAGGTAAGGGATCATAAATGAAGGGGAAACCCTCCTACAAATCCTCTCCCTTGTTCTTCCACAAATTTGGCTGCCAAGTGCTCATTAAACCTTTGATTTTGTCTCAAAATTGACCAAAAAGCTGCATAAAGCACACATTAGAATTTTTGGCATAATGACTAACCCAATTCACTCTATTAGCAAATCAAAAACATGCAATAAACTAATGAGAATGGTGGATTAAGTCGAATTAAGAGGTAAAATGAGCCAATATAATTACCCATTTCTGGGGCTCATCACCTATCTGATCTGTAATCAAGAAGAGAAGCACCTGTCAAATATGAAGACCCAGGGAATCCTATACTGACAGTGCAAATCAATGGACAAACCTTTTCAAATGCCCTCATTGATTTAGGGGCTACAATTAATATTTTAACAACAACCACTTGTCAAAACCTAGGCATTACATCGGTGGAACCAACCTCCACCTTATTAGAACTGGCTGACTGATCAGTAGTTAGGCCAGAAGGTACACTACACGATGTAATGGTATCTGTATATTCCTAGGAATATCTTGCCGACTTTTTGATAATCAACCCCAAAAACTGACTTGATGGATAGCCTTTAATCTTAGGTAGACCTTGGCTTGTGACTACTGATGCTTACATTGGCTGCTTACAAGGTAGTATGACTATAACTAGAGGGAGCAATATCAAGAATCTAGCTCTATACCCTCCAGCCCAGCCAAGTGTAACAATAATGAAAGCTAACAAACAACCTATATCATACCTCTCAAAAAACATTAGGTCCCCATTAACCATAGAAGATGCCCTCGATTTTAAAGATCAAGCGGAGGATGATGTTACTAACAACATCATTAACCAATCCAAATCTAGATCCCATGTACAATTTCACATGATAGAGGCAATATTTGACAATGAACTAGAAGAAGATCCCCTCAAAGACACTCATGATCAAACAATACCCACTACCTCTATTTCAAACAGCAAAACTATAGAGATTGAGCCAAGAAAAACCTTGAACATTAACAAAAACCTAACTCCTGAACAAGAAGAAAAGCTGACCCAACTACTGAGAAAATATAAGGAAGCTTTTGCATGGGATTATCTGGACATGAAGGGAATTGATCCTAGCTATGTACGCACCACATTTATACAGAAAAGGATGTTAGACCCGTTCGCCAACCCCAATGAAGACTCAACCCTCACCTGAAAGATATTATGCAAGCTGAATTACAAAAACTTTTGGATGTGAACTTTATTTATCCAATCTCTGATAGCAAGTGGGTCTCTCCACTAGTAGTGGTGCCAAAGAAGAATGGAAAGTGGAGGATTTGTGTGGATTACAGAGAATTAAACAAAACAACCCAGAAAGACCACTTTCCCCTCCCATTCTTTGATCAGGTATTAGACACATTAGCAGGAAAGAAATTCTTTTCTTTCTTGGAATGCTTTAGTGAATACAATCAGATTCAGATTAAACCTGAAGACCAGGACAAAACTACTTTTACCTGTCCTTGGGGAACATTTTCTTACAGAGTCCTACCCTTTGGCCTATGCAATGCCCTTGCCACATTTTAGAAGGCCATCCTCAACATCTTTTCAGATTTAATAAATGAAGGGCTCGAAGTATACATGGATGATTTCACACCATATGGAGATGATTTTGAGCCAGCACTAGACACATTGGAGAAGGTGCTACAACAATGTATTGCCACTAGGCTCTACTTCAGCCATGAAAGGTGCTATATGATGATGATCGAAGGGCTCATCCTAGGTAATTATATCTTAGAAGCTGAAATACAGGTAGATCCAGCCAAAATTCAAATAATTTTGTTAATATCTACTCCTACCACATAGACAGAGGTACGTAGTTTTCTAGGATTTTTTGGTTATTATAGGAGATTCATAGAACATTTTTCTCAAATAGTTGCACCTCTATACGCACTGACAGGGAATGTTGATTTTGTTTGGATAGATAAATGCGACCATGCTTTTGAGGATCTGAAAAAGCTTGTGTCAACAACCCCAGTGCTCAGAGGCCCAAATTGGGACCTGCCATTTCAAATTTCATCGGATGCTTCAGACACAACTATTGGAGTAGTCCTTGGGTAGGAAGAAGACAAAAAAACATATGCAATATTATATTAGCAAGAATTTTTTTCCTGCTGAGCTAAACTATACCATTACTGAAAAAGAGTTTTTAGCTATAATACATGTTGTAAATAAATTTAGGCATTATATCACTAGATATCCTGTTGTCTTATATACAGATCACTCTGCCATAAAATATTTAGCAAATAAACCTATTAGAAATGGTAGGGTAACAAGATGGTTGATTTTACTATAGGAATTTGACATCACAATAAAAGATCGACCTAGAAAAGAGAATCCTGTAGCTGACTTTCTCTCACGAATGCCAAATCCAGTGGACACAGCAGCAGTCGAAGATCAATTCCCAAATGAACATTTGTTTGCTGTTACTGTCAAGACACCCTGGTATGCTGATGTTGCAAATTATTTAGCAGTAGGCAAATTACCAAAGCATCTAACCCCTAATGAACGAAAACAGATTGTGTAATGTAGTACCCAATTTTCTTGGATTGGGGGCTACTTATTTAATATAGGGGCAAATATGCACATCAGAAGATGCATCCGTGAAGATGAAATATTTGACATTCTGAAGGCTTGTCATGACAGACCGTGTAGTGGACATTTCACAAATCGCAGGACTCGTCACAAGGTTTTGCAAACAGGTTATTACTGGCCCACAATATTTAAAGACATTAAGAAATTTGTTCAAGCTTGTGACAGTTGCCAAAGAGCAGGATGCCCTGGACATTCCGACGAAAAGCCTTTAAACCCACAGTTATTAATCGAACCATTTGAGCGTGGAGCACTCGATTTCATTGGTCCGATCAACCGATCATCAAATCAAAAAACATATATTGTAGTAGCAACAGAGTATGTTACCAAATGGCTTGAAGCAGAGGCACTTCCAAGAGCTACAGAGGACTCTGTGATTCATTTCCTATCCCAAATATTTGTGCGAAATGGCCTTCCAAGGGACATAATCACGAACGGAGGACCACAGTTTATAGGTAATAAAATCGCTACAACATTAAGAAATTATCACATTCAACACAAAATTACCACTCCGTTTCACCCATAGGCAAATGGCCAAGTAGAGAGCACAAATAAAGTGATAGAGGCAATATTGACAAAAACTGTTGCATCACACAGGCGTGATTGGGCTTCAAGATTGCTCGAAGCCTTGTGGGCATACCAAACAATGTGGCGAAACACCACCAGTTATTCACCATATCAGCTAGTACTTGGAAAGGAACCCATCTTTCCAATATAGTTCGAAATACAAACATTAAGAATAACATAGGAGATCAGTCTAGATTTAAATGATGCCCAGACTAACAGATTACAACAAATTAATGAGCTAGATGAAATTAGGCTCTCAGCTCTTCAACGCACTGCATTAATTCAACATCAGAGAGCAAAATGGAACGATGCCCTGATCAAAAAGAAAATCTTCCACGAAGGAGACTGGGCACTCCTATATGACTCCAGGTTTCAAGATTTTCTGGGGAAGCTTCAGACTCGATGGCTTGGACTGTATGAAATCCAGAAAGTGCATGACAATGGCACCATTACTTTGACTACTATCGATGGATCTAGACATACCTTTAAAGAAAATGGTCACCGAGTGCGACTGTACCATAAACCGATTACTCGAGAATCCTTTTACCAACAGTTCCGGGAAGATTCTGATATGCAGATTCTTGTTGAGGAAAATAATCCTTCCTCGGCATTGGTTCACTAAATAATTTCATTGTTTTTAGACTTTGTACATAAGTTTTTATTTTCTACTTATATAAACTACTTTCTGTACAGATTTTTGCATTTCTGTTTTTTTTTGTTGTTCCTTTCCAAAGGAAGAACATTTCCACATTTTTGTTGTTCCCTTTCGAAAGAACAACACTTTTGCATTTTTGCTATCTCTTTTTGAAGGAACAACATTCCCTCTTTTTGCTGTTCCTTTCTGAAGGGACAACACTTTTGCATTTTGTTGTTCCTTTCCAAAGGAACAACATTCTTGCCTTTTTGCTGTTCCTCTTCAAAGGAACAACACTTTTGCATTTTGTTGTTCCTTTCTGAAGGAACAAAATTCTCACATTTTTGTTGTTCCTTTCCGAAGGAACAACATTTCCGCCTTTTTGTTGTTCCTTTCCGAAGGAACAACACTTCTGCACTTTTCTATTCTTTTCCAAAGGAACAACATTTCTACCCTTTTTGTTGTTCCTTTCCGAAGGAACAACACCTTCATTTTTTCTATGCCTTTCTGAAGGAACATCAATTCTACTTTTTTGCTGTTCCTTTCCGAAGGAATAATACTTTCCTACTTTGTTGTTCCTTTCTAAAGGAACAGCAGTTTCGTGCTTTTGCTGTTCCTTTCCAAAGGAACAACACTTTCGCATTTTTGATGTTCCTTTCCGAAGGAGCAACACTTTCGTTTTTGCTGTTCCCTTTTGAAGGAACAACATTTCCACATTTTTTCTGTTCCTTTCTGATTGAACAACACTTTTGTTTTTTTGTTGTTCCTTTCTGAAGGAACATCACATTTGCATTTTTGCTGTTCCTTTCTGAAGGAACAAAACTTTCATTTTCTACTGTTCCTTTCTGAAGGAACAACATTTCCGCATTTTTTTTGTTCCTTTCTAAAGGAACAACACTTTCACATGTTGTTGTTCCTTTCCGAAGAAACAACACTTTCGCTAGATTGTTTTGTCGTTACTTTTAAAGGAACAACCCTCCTTCGCATTTTTTCCTTTCTGTCGTTCTTTGCGAAGGAACAACAGTTTCGATTTCGGATGATATTAGATTGTTCTGCCAAAGGAATGGTATTTTATTTCACGTTTGTTTTATTTGTTGTTCCTCTTAAGGAACAGCTGCTATTCCTCTTAAGGAACAGTAGTTTCAAGTGTATTTTTATTTTTTTTGTTTGTTGTTCCTCTTAAAGAAACCACGGTTTTTGCGTGCGGAAGTTCTTTCGCTATCCCTCTTAAGGAAAAACAGCGGTTCCATCTAAGGAACAACACTTTTTGAGTGCATTTTTTGTTTCTTTTTTTTTGTGTGTGTGTGTGTGTTTCATCATTTAGAGGATTTTTGTGAATGTTGGTCCACTGTTTATGATCCCTTTAAAGCACATGTATACATTTATGCAAGAATACAAAAACTAGAGGATACTGAAATTGGAAAACCAAAGAAAAATCGTTATCTTTAGAGAAATTGCTTTGTATCAATAAGAAAAAGAAAGGAAAGGACACAACTATTTATATCACTTTTCTATCTTTAGTTTCACTAAAACCAATTTGATTGATTATTTTTATCATGTTGGTTCTTTCTTAAATCTTCATAATTCTCTTTGATCATTATTATTGAATAAGAATAAGGGCATATTTTTCTCTATTGAGATGTTCTGACTTCTTCCACCATCCCTACTCTTAAGGAGTGTTGAGCCATCCTCTGTATATAAATAGGAAAGTGCTATATAAAAAAAAAAAGAAAAAAAAAAAGAAGAGAAAAATATATATCTATGTGATTGCTAACATGATTTGTCAAATGAAGGATAGGGGGTCTCATCAAGAGCTAGCCTACCATGATCATATGGAAGAAAGTGAAGTGGAATTCCCACTATGGCCACCACACTAGGGAAATGATCCAAGAGGCTTATCAGAAAAATAAAAAATTCCTTAGAACAGGAGGTCCCATCACGAGCCGGCCTGCCCACCTTTCACTCCTTCCTGGTGAATGGCATTGTGATTCATCTGGTCATCAAGCCAGCACAATGGCCTCCATTCTGACATTGCACAACACTTTCCTAGGTATACACAAAGGATTATGGTTCCAAGGGTGAAACAAGCAACTCTGTCAAGGTTATTAACACTTGTGGGAAACAAAGCTTTGGTGATGGTATTGAAGTCATACTTTTCATACACCAATAGTCATTATAAACCCTTTTTCGTATATCTTTATATTGCTTTCAAATGAGATTATGTTATATAACCCTTTCAAACCTTTTATACATGAAAAATCACTTATAAATCAATCATAATGGTTAAAGTGGATAATGATTACATAAGAACTTTCAGTTACGTCATTTGTCCTATCCTCTATTTTTTGCATCATTTCACGACATTTCCATATCTATTTGTGATTTCCATCATAAGCCTCGATTTCAGTAATCTGCTGATTTTTTTAATGATGTCATGGATATATATGCCATTCTTTTATTTTACTGTACGACTGCAGTCCAACATGCTGCTCCTTTACTTGTCGGCCGAGGACGACCTATCACATTTCAGGGGGGCATGGGTGACCTCCATAATACACTGGCATACATGTCAACTCCTTATTTGGAGGTACTGTGACTCGATCAAAACTCGGGAATAACAAGTTTAAAGATATTGATATTTCCCAAAATGCACAGCTTGTTGTTCCATCGTTATTTCTGTGTTTTTGCTCTGTAAAAATTAATAGTGTGGTAAAGCTTGAACAGCTTGTTGTTCCATTGTCATTTCTGTGTTTTTGCTTTGTAAATAGTGTGCTAAGCTTGAACAAAATGGGAGGTAGATCAATACGCAGCGAACCGCAGGTGTTAATGATCTCTGACGCTGCATGTGAAATTTTAGTGAGAGCAGGATGGATTGCCTACCTTAACCGACTATAGTATTCTAATGAGATGGTGGCCATTGAATTTTTGCAGAATTTGCAAGAAGATAGTTCCATGGTGAGGGGGAGGCAAATAAATTATAGTAACAGATGCGATAATTGCTGAAGTATCGAGACTGCCAGCCGTTGGACCAGTATGGACCCAGAAAAAAGTGAGACTTCAAGACTATATAACCATCTTCCGAGATGAAGGACAGAGCCTTACTATCAAAGGAAAAGGAGTCCTGCCTGCAACCCTGGGAGAACCATGGGCAGAATTAGCCAGGATTGTGCAAAGCTACATCACATGTGATGGCAGAAAAGACATGGTAAGACCACGCCATCTCAAACTGTTAGCTGTATTAAAACAAAAATGTACTGTGAATTTTCCCGCATACTTAAATTTTTTATTGCATGATGTTGCTTGGAGTATAAGAAAATCTCGTCATGTAGAAATGGTAGTAAGTCATCACGGCTTAATTCGGCTAATAGTCAATTATAGTCTCACTCAACAACAGATTACTTGGGAAGAATTGATATTCTCAATAGATGGGGGATTGACCTTACCAGCCCCAAAATGAAAAAGAACTAATAGCACATCAATGAGACCGCAGAAACGAAGATAGTCCACCAGATTGGGGAGAAGCAGGGGAATGCTGGGAAGTCCCCAAGAAAATAGTAGCCAACCATTAGAGATATATGACTCAGAGGATGAGCAACCCCCACAACTTGAAGGAGGGGAGAATAAAGAAGAAGAATTAGAAGAAAATGAATAAGAGGAACTGAAAGAGGAAATTGAGCACTCCAGCGAGGAAGAAGGGGAGGAAACAGAACTACCCAATGAAAGCCCATTACAAAACCATCTGCAAGAAGATGAATTGGCCCAAATTTTGGCCAACATGGGGCAGTATATCTAGCCCCACAGCCCACTCAACCTTGATATTGAGGCAGGACCATCACAGGAGCACTCTGCTCACAATAAGAGTGCATTTGAAAAATTGAACGATGAGGAAGAAGAGGAAAGGAAATAACAGGAAACCTCTGCTCACAGTAAGGGTGCATCCAAAGAAATGCATGATGAAGAAGAAGTAGAAGCAGAAGCCACCCGTGAAATAATAGATCAACCTAGGGTTTCCACTCCTGAGAAACCTAATCAGGAGGACGAGAACACTAAAGAAGTGTTCCAAGCAGAGAACATGGAAATAAGCCAAGGTGAGGGTACAATCCCTAAAGAACAAAGCCCAAGCCCAAGAAAAGAAATAGTTGTTCTTTTGAAGAAAACGAATGAAACCCAAAGGCTATGAAAGGAATAGCAAAGACTACTAAATGTAGTAAAATAGCTCAGACAACAAATAAGGGTTCTAGAAATGGGGAGAATCTCAAAAAGAACCCCTGGAACAAAGGATGCAGCCACCCAGACAAAATCCCATAAAATGAAGAGCAAAAGGACTCAAACTGAACCCATTATCAGTCAAGACCGCAAGGAATAGCATGCGGCTATTACAAATGCAGAGGCCCAAACCGAAAGCACACTAGTCTATAATAAGGATGTCTAGACAGAGGCATTGTCCTCTAGCATCATGACTGACCAGACAGTTCATGAGAAGGAAACGTAGACTATAGGAACCAAATGTCGTAATAAGGAGATCCAGGTAGATCTCCAGCCCAAAAATATTTTGATGGACAATGATCCAAGGATAGTGAGACTTCAAAAAGATCTGGCACAGGCCCAAAAACAATAGAAAAGCTCACAGAGGAAACTGTTCCTCAGGAGAAATATCAACAGTTACAGCAACCAGTAAATAACATCAATGCATCGAAGAGCGAGGCCTTTGATAGATGGCGGAGGGTAGAGGAAAAAGTTAAAAAGGTAACCAATAGACTAGACACAGTTATGAATCAAATGGATACTCTCTATTCCCTATATATTAATGTTCTAGCATGTAGGGCACCTGCCGAAAACTATGCTTTGTTTTTTATGGAAAGGTACTTACAATTAAAAATTAAAGTTGTCAAGGCAGGGGTGCCTATAGAGTTAAAAACTATTGATGATTTCATAAACTGCTGTAAACATTATGCGGTGAAAGTCCAATGATTTCTATGTGAGTTTTATTTGCATAATCTTGTGTTGGATGGTGGAACAGAAGAGAACCCTAGTCCTTTTGTGGGTGATATCCAGCTTCAAGCATTCATCTCTTTTGTTGTTAACCAGATAAAGTGGCCTAAAGCCCATAATACCTTTCAGAGATAGGAGAACGAGTTAGATTTGTGGGTAAGGGGTGAACCAAGAAACCCATTACAACTGTGGAATGAGCATAGAAGCTTAATGAGAAAGCGGGGTGTGATCCAGAAATTGGGACCCATTCACACAATAGTTCTCCAGTAAGGGGTAGAATACCTCCTAGCCATCAAATACCTTGCCATAGCAGCAGCTAAACTCCAATGGAAGACTTTCAATCAGAATGTTCAGGATAGAGAGCCATTCAATTATGAAAATTTTAAGTTAGTTTCTGATCATCTGGTTACCTAAATTAACCTCATCTTGAGAGAGGGTCCGTATTGGTTAGGTTGTAGGTTTCAAAGTCCAATTATCTAGTATCCTGCACTAGGGTATAGGGCCCTATATGAATTTCCTGAAGGCTAGACAGGGCATATTTTTGAAGTTTTAGCTAGAAATCATGGTTTTAGACCACTGCATGAAAATCCTTCTCCAGCCTATTCCCTAATTGCCTTGCATGTAAATTACAATGTTTTTATGAGGGCATGAAAAAGGGTAAGCAAGGGGGTGTGTTGAGCACTGGAAAAGGTATGAATTTACCATTTACTTCTTTAACTTTTCCTTTGAATATTAACTTCTTTACACTCTAAGATGACAATATGATTAAAAAATTATGGTAGAATTAAGGAGATTTGCGATTAATGCAAAGTGACTAATTATTGTCTTTTTCTATACAGAAAGTGAAGAAAATGGAAAATCACTATTCAAGAGGAAAAGACAAAGCAGAAACAATTGTTGTCCCTTTGACTCGAAGCCGTATCCAGATGAAGAGATCAAGATCGGAGTGCATAACCCAGGAAAAGGAACATGAAACACAACATCAGTGCAAAAAGACAAAACGATATGTTGGAGATCAAAGGTATGGCGAATCCCTCAAGATCCTTTGATCCTGAGGGATTGTTGCTTCAAGAATTATCTGTATTTTTGATACTTTCGTCTGGCCATTATAAAAAGGTACAGCGCTGGTAGCCCAGGGAGCGGATATTGTTGTTAATTTGTGTAACTTAATATTTTACTCTTAACTTTGATCATCAACTCTCTTTGAAGAGCGATCACTGTAACTCTACCATTTACGATTAATATATAACTCAATTGATGTTCCATTATCTGATTCTGGAGTAACTGCAGCAGTGCTTCACTGGTGGCTAAAGGCCCGGCCCTAGTGGATCCACTTGCTTTCTGTATCATTATTTTGAAATTATAGTCGTGTGTGGTTTGAATTCCTTTGCATTTCTTTAGTTCGCTTTACTCAGTAATCTTTTATTTCTGAACATTTCATTAAATTGCTTTGTTATATCGAAATCGTAATTGAATAGCAAAATTATCATTTACAACCGAAAATATATTGTTGTGCCTTTTGAAACAATATTGCATTATCTAATTCAGATTTTGTTGTTCATTTACAGATTTATATTTTTGTTCATTTACAGATTGATATTGCTGTTCATTTAACTATAGTCCACATATAATTGTGATTGTTGTTCATTTCACCGTTGTTCAATTATAATTACAATTGCCGTTCCTTTATACCTGTGGTTAATATCCTGTATGCTAGAATAGATTACTAATTCAATTACTCTATATTTTTTGTGTGGTTACACTTAATTTAGTTTGTGATTCCTTTCTTAGATTGCTATTCAATTCCTTTATTAGTTAAAGATTGTTGTTCAATTCCTTTCGGTTAGGATTGCTACTTAATTCATTTCTATAGATCAAGCTTTGTTGTTCAACTTTTTCAATAGATTAGTTGTTGTTCCTTTTCTGGTAATTGAATTGTTATTTCCAGCATTTACTTTAGTGTGGATAGAAAGATCTACAACTGTAACAAACATTAACTATTGTTGTCTAAGTTCTCAGATTGAAGGTGTTGTCTGTGATTGATTTTCATTTACATCAGTTTACAAGGGAAAGAGTTATCATTATTGTATCCTTGACTGATGATTGCTGTAATTTCTTAAATGAATGATTTAGTTACAAAGCATTTAAGTTTCTTGCCATTACAATTAGGTTCTATTTCCAGCATTCAGTTACTTTTGTATTTTAAGCACCATAGTGCAAACATTACTCTTTAACAAGTGACTGCATCAAACTGAGTACACTCTTGAGATAAAAAATCGTACTTGGATTCATAACTAATGTAGGGTAAATAGGGGTTAAAAGTCACCATTTTATCACTCAACAATGATTAGTGTGATTGACTATTTCTTTACCTATCAAGTAGTGTTTCCATTTTTTCACACTTTGTACTAGTGCATATAGTTTCTTGTCGTATGTAGGATAATTAATCACCGCACCATTAAAAGTTTTTGAATGATAACACATAGGCTTACCATGTTGCATGAGGAATACACCCATAGTGTAATCACTAGCATTAGCCTGAATCTCAAACGACTATCTCGAGTCTAGAAGTACGAGTACTGGAGTTGTACTAATCTTTTCCTTCCACACATCAAAGGATTTTTGTTGTTTTCCTCCCCACTGAAAAGCCTTTTTCATCCTCGTCAACGCATGCAAAGGAGCTTCTATAAGAGAAAAACTAGCAATGAACTTCCTCCAATACTGGGCTGCTCCCATAAAACTTCTTACCTCTATGAATGTCTTGGGCCTCGGCCAATTCACAATGACATCAACCTTGGAGGGATCTATTTTCAATTCACCTCCTCCAACAATATGGCCCAAGTAAACTAAGAAGTTTTTCCAACCTCACATTTTGACATCTTTAGATACAACTGTTCTTTTTTTAAGACATCAAATACTTTTCTTACATGCATGACATGTTCAACATGATATTTACTGAAAATTAAGATTCCATATAAGTATAATATGACAAATCCATAAAGGAATGGCCTCAACACATCATTCAACACATTAGTGATAGTGAATTTCAGTTTACACTTTCTTGTAACCTACAATTGCGCATTGTCACATACCCATCCAGGAGGATACAGTTTATGATGTGGAACAGTTTCCATATTTAAACTCTTGACAATGCTTTCACAGATAATGTTGGCTTGAGAGTGGTTATCAAACAACATATCAATATTTCTATGTTTTGATGTCACCCTTATGTGAAACACTTCTATTCTCCTCTTTTCATTTGGAGTTTCATTTTACGAGCCTGAAGAACTAGTGTTGGCAATGGATTCCTTTTCTTTTAACCCCATGGCTATGATTTTCATTTCATCACCAGAATCGGATCCTAAATCCTATTGAGCGGTTGTAGTTGTCTTCTGTTTTCCCTTGTTGTTGTTTCTTTTTGGTTTCATTTTAGGATGAAGCTTCCAACATTGAGCTTCATCATAACCCTCTCTAGAAAAATGTTTGCATGTAACTTTCTCTCTTTATTTTTTGATAGACACATTTTTCTTTGCCTTCCCTTTGAAAGCATTTTAGTTTCACTTATCCTTAAATGGATCTCTACTACCTTCTTCTGAGTTGTTTTTCCCCCTTTCCTCAGGATGAGTGGCTTGCACACACACTTCATCTAGATCATTGGGATTAAACATGAAGATAGTGCTTAAGGTAATTGTGTAAACCCCCTATGTACTTCAGCAATGTGCCCCAATGTGCCCTGTGACTGCAAATCTATACCTAACACATTTTGACCTTTAAGATGTGTAAAGTTCTACCAATTCATGACAGCTTTCTGCATATAAGCTAGAGGGTAGGACTGTCTTTTAATTGCAACAATGAAATCATTCCAAGAAATTGAGATCTTACTGTGTTTTTTAATCTCCTCTTGGGTCTTTGATTCCCACCATAAAAGTGTTGCACCCTCCATTCTCAAGGAAGCTAACTAAATATTTATGCCACCCTCTTAAAGGTTTTGAATCTTGCAATAGACCTCCAACTGACGAATCGAATTATCAAGCTTTTATGCATTCACTTCACCATTATAGATGGGCAAATCAATTTTAACATCAAGTTTTAGAAAAGGTAATTTACCAGTTCCTTTTGAAGAATGATGATGAGTATGAGTAAGGGTTGTATTAGTGGAAGAGTGTGAATATGCTTGTGAAGAAGAAGATGAAGAAGAGGGTGGAGAGGGTGGAGGTTTGTCTCCATTCCCATTACCTACTTTTCCATTACCTCCTCCTGAAGAGCCTTCTCCTTTGGGAGGTTTGGAACTTTCTCCTGAACTATGTTATTCCTCTCTTCATAGAGGACCTTCACCATCTCTGTCATATCAAGGAAAGCCTTTCTGAAGGTCTTCTCATCTTCTATCATGTTTGTAGGTTCTCCTTCAGGAGACATGACCTCTGAAGCCTCAACTGTAACTTGAGGCTGAACTGGTTTTGGAGATTGTGGAAACCTTTCTCTTCTTCCCCTTAACCCAACTTCAAGGCTTCCAACCAGCTTTCCTTCACCTCTTTTGAGTTTTAACCTTGTAAGCATGACATAAAATTGCAAGCAATTAAATCCTTCTTTCACAAAGAAAAACCTAGTGCTTTGATACCAAATTGATCTGATTTAGAATATTAGTTTACATCTTCCTAAGATTATAAACAAAATTCTTTTATTGTGCCTATGAATTCACCATTTTTTGCAAGTGAAATGAAGAGTTTTTATGTTAATTTTATGAGCATTTTAACATAAACCATAAACTGAACAAAAACATAAACATTTAGAGAACATCTTCAAAAACATATTATAACAAGTACATGATAAAGGATTTCACACCTCCTGGGCTATGTCTCCTTGGTCCAGCTTCCAATGGCTTGGGCCTCTCTATTATGCTCAAAAGTGTAAAATATATGTTTACAATGCTTAAATTCTTCTAAAACCAACTCCAATGAATCCAAAATACTAAAAAATGGGTATCTAGCCTCTTTTTGCATCCAATTTGGTGAAAAACTAAAGAAGTTATGACTTCTCCTAGTTTTCCCACTATTCACTTCACAATTCACCCCATTTTCGGCATGATCATACAAATTAGCCCCAAAATCCACTAATTAGGTGAAAATTTCATTGCGTAGCGGACCATAATATATCGGTTGAATCGCAAATCACAATCAACAGAGTTTTTCTGACTTATGGTCTATGAACCAAACGAGGTGATGTGCAATTGTGATACGATGGACCTGACGGACGATTAAACCTAGTTCATAATTTATCGCATCTGAAACCTTTCGCTAATTGCAATCGTGAAGTACCGATGGTCTTATGGTATGCAAGACTCTACCCTGTTGCGATTTTCGATTGCGATATCGCATCACAACCCGAACCTATCAGGGTTAATTCTATAATGTTGTACGATATGTGATGTGTGATCACATCGCATCCTTGATCCCGGCGGGGGCCGATTTGTAACGCTGACCCGCCTGTCTTTTATGAAGTGCAATTGCAATTTATCGCATCGCAACCCTTCCTTGCTTGGGGGCCGATTCATTAACACCTTTCCGCCTACCACTTGTGATTTGCGATATGCGAGGGCCAATGGAGGACTACCACTTGGTGCCACTCGATTCACTGATGGAACCTGCCACACCATCCAATCCTGCCATGTGAGAAAGTCAAACCTGAACTTTGAATTGCTCTAACTTCTTCATATGAGCTTGAATTTGAGTGTTGTTTGCACCGTTGGATTCAGAATGATGAGATCTTTGATCTGAAGCTAAGTTTAACAAAATTATGACACTTTGATTTTTGAGCATAATTTTGAGCACCTGATCAGTCAAGAATCCAATCAAACCTACTGCTAGATGTATATAAACATGCATATTCTACTGAAACATAAATAACACATCACCATATGTGACTGCAACAGTAGTCTCACCTTCATCTATGCTGGATGACTTGTAATTTGTACTGGCATGTCTCTGATCCTGTTGTCCTTTCTTCCAGACTCAACATTCTTTATTCATGTGCCCGGTTTTCCAAAACTAAAGAATATGATCCTACCTCTCCCCAATTTCGATTGGCCTCTCGATATTGATCACCTTTGTCAAGCTCGATCAATTCTCCTATCACGATCAGTTAAAGCTAGAGCTTTTCCTCCCGAGTTTGCTAGAATTGACTTGTATCACAGCTCCTCTTTCATTAAATTACTATTGACATCATCAAACCTTAAGGTCCTTTCATGTGCTGAAGTAATCATAGCTACAATTAAATTTTCCCAGTTGTCTTGCATAGAACATGTTAATAAAATGTCTCTAATTTCATTGTCTTGTATGATTTTAACATAGGAAAGTTGACTAGTAATAATATTGAATTCATTCAAGTGTTTAGCAATTGAAACACCCTCCTTCATCTTGAGATTATAAAGATTATTCATCAAGAACACTTTGTTTGATTATGTTTTCTTCTCATATAGGTCATGGAGCTTCTTCCATGATCCTTCTTCGATCTTTTCTCCGAACACATTGAAATACACATTCTTTGCTAAATATTGGTAGATTGTTGCAATCGCCTTTCTATCTAACTTATTCCACTCTTCATCTATCATCTATGAGGGTTTCTTTATTGTGCCCTCAATCGAAAAATATTGATCCTTTAAAATCAATATATCCTCCATCTATGATTTCCATAAGGAAAAATTAGCTCCTTTCAACTTTTCCATATCAGTAACTGTTGTCTCCATTCTCAATAAAATTCACACCCACAAAAAGATCAAAAATTCACTTACAAAATAAAACTTTTGATCTCCTTGGATATATCTATATATCTATATATATATATATATATATATATATATATATATATATATATATATATATATATATATATATATATATATATATATAACAAACCAATGATGTCCTTCCTCCTCTTTTTCTTGCTTGATTACAAAAAAAGAGAAAACTTAATATAAAACATATATAAATATATATGTTCCATCATAATAAAAACACTCCATCTATTATGTTTTTTTTTTTTTTTAATTAATAAAAAAAGAAGAGACCAAATTTAATATGACCACACTCCACCAATTATGATAAGGAAAAACAACGATATTGACTAATCTTCAACAAAAAAATGTCTTACGACTTTGAAGCATCCCCACAAAAGGAGGATTTATCATTGATTATGGAAGATGACATTTGCAGACTACTCTAGCTCCCTTCTCCGCCAAGTGGAGGGTGATCTTCCTATCGAGATCCCCAGACACGCCTATAAGAAAAAAACATTGTGCATGTAGTTGTGCTATCACGATTGTCCAGCATTTTCTCAGCGACACCAATGATGATATCCCAATTTTCACACCTCTTCACTGATTCAGATCTCAGCATGAAGTCACATTACAATGCATTTGGGCTTTGTACTATTTTGAGAAAAGCTTTGTGAAAATTGATGCGATGAAAATGGAAGGAAACAATTCTTTGATCCTCTTCTCGACTATAGAGTGGCTGCAGGGAGGTTATAGAGTGGCTGAAGGGAGGCTATGATACCAGTTATTGAGATTAGACAAGCATAACAGACAATAAAACTATTCACATACACAGTAGGAGATAATAATGAAGAATAATAGAGACTAGAAGAAACAACACAAACTTCTATTAATCATGGAAGGCTTTTCCTTGGCTTGCATTCTAAGGCTCATGAAAATACAAATTTACAGGTGAGAACAAAGATGACAAGAATTAGCTACATGTGAAATAAATGGCTGGTGTGGTAGGTTGTATCTTTTGACATGGGCGGTGGTCGGTGATGGCTAAAGACAATGGAGTATCAGTGCTAGTCTTCACAATGATCATTTCTATTCTCTCATTCCTGATATATGGGATGTATGTATGTTGTGAAGAAAATTTTGTACAATGATCATGTTCTCTTAATACATATATATGTATGGTATTACCATGAAGCAAATTTTGGTATTTGTATAGTTTTCCAGTGTGAATTTGATTTCTATCAGCAAAATTTCAACCATACCAATGTACTTTCCCAGTGTGAATTTGATTTCTATCTGCAATTTCAAACAAATTCATAACCAATTTTTGTTCAAGAAGGAAATTTGGGGAAATTTCTGAAGTTAGGATGAGGACAGACTCATTGTCACAAATCTTGTAAATAACTTGTGGACTCGTTGTCATGAGTCTTGTAAATCACTTGTAAAGTGAGTAAATTCTATAGTTGAAAAATCAATTAATACAAATTTAGAGAATTAAAAATCTCAGTAGTTTAGTCCCTAGGATGGTCACAACTCCATGTTTTAGTGACAAATCTAGCAGTAATGGTTATGCTTTGTAACAATTGGCTACTTCAATTGATTTCAATTTTCTAACTGTAAAATTAATGAGGCATAAACATGTATTAAAGAACGTGGGAAAATTGTGAGAGTCTTGAAGGTGGGTTGAGACAAGGATGCCCCTTGTGGGTGGTTATGTATTCTTTCCACTATGCAAAGAGAATTAAGTTAACAAAATATTTTGTTCAGGTAAGTTTATTCATGTGATTGAAGAGCTGTTATTTTACAATTTAAATTTTGTCTTTGTTGGTTGCATGGTATTGTATCATGTAATTGATATTGTCCATGTTTGTCACACAAACTTCAAATTTTGCAAAGATGTGATCTATTAAAATTTTATGGTTTTCCTAAACAATTTGTTAGATTATTCAGAAACTCTAACGAATCACAATTATGACATTACAATGTAAATAGTTTACAAAAGTATCACCATTAGATTTAAAATTTAGAATCCAAATAAATATGAACTAGCCTATTGTGTGGTTATATTATGCATATCATATAATTGGACTATAGAATTAGGGTCAATTCCCACAAGATGATGGTATATTTTCTACTCAAATAAGGTAACTTACTTAAATATAGAGCCACTTTCCTTTTTTTGATCAAGAGTGAGTAGGACCTTCTATTAAGCTAGCCAATAATACATAATTTACATGAGGCCACACCTGCTCTGTGAGAGTTCCACAGTCAGCAGGGCAGGTAGAAACCTAACCACTCACCCAAACCCAAGAGAAGCCAAAAAAAACCATGCACTCCTTGGAAGATGAGTCCACCAGACCGTGGCCCACAAAGAGCTAATAGTATCCCACCAAGGGTCCATAAGAGAAACCACAAGATACCACCAAAAAAACTAACTTACAGACTCGACGAAAGCTATAAGCTTAGTCCTCTAAACTTTTTCGGGTCCAAAACATTCGAGCAACTTGCACGAACAATCACCACCATTGACAGTTTAACTTAGATCCAACGGCCTTTGTGGATATCGGGCGGACGATAAGTGTGAGGGTTAACCATCCGATGAGGTTGGTTTTCTCTCACCTCTTGCTGCCACTTGTCACAAGCTGAGCAGAATTGGGGGCCAACTCCAAAAAATTGGAAACCATTTGGGCCCTACCCAATATACTACTTGTAGTTTTCGATCCGTTTTTCCGTGGAAAAACAATTACACTCTGTCGCCAAGCGATGACCGACAGACCAATCCCACTAGCAATTTTTGAGCCTTCTACCTAGATTCTCCGTCAAACATCCTTTAAGCAAGATGAAAACAGGCAGTCAAATATTTGGTTCTACTCGAGTCAGTACCTTCACCATCCAACTGAAAGTAATCATAGCTTTGGAAAGCAGCCAAAACCAAAAATGGTTAGACGGTTTAGGGTTCACCATCCTCCCACCTGTCTCCTGAATCCCTTCGATCTATCTTGTTCATCCATGGTTCCATATCTTTGGTGGCCAGATACAGACAATCCTCTCGTAGTTTTCCTATAGGTAACAAATCCCAAGCAAACCGAGAATCTTTGTCCCTATTGGTTACTCCTTTATTCGCCAACTGATCCGCTAACATGTTTGCTTTCCTTTTCACATGGACAAATCTGAGAGTTTTAAGGGTTTGCAGGTGGGAGTGGATACAGTGAAAGACCTGCAAGAGCTTCCAATGCTTTGACACTTTATATAGAGAAGTTCCATTACATATTCTCTTGGCCACTCTAATGATTAATTCTGAATCGACTACAATGATAACATTATGTGAATTTGACTCCACCAGCATTTCCAAGCATTGTTCTAATGTCAGGAGCTCAGCCATGTTATTAGTGACCTTCCCCAAGCATCCATGGAAGATTTTCTTTATTTTCCCCTAATAATCCCTTATGGCACCCCCAAAGCTAGCTAAACTTGGGTTTCCCTTATATGCTCCATCAATGTTAACCTTGAAGAAACCATAAGGAGGGGGCTTCCAAATGCTATCCCATGTAGTTGTTGAGCTCACTTCCTTTATTACTCCTAGAGGACTTGTGGACTGGAGACCCAAGTGAAATATAATATTCTCCTCTTGAGGCAGAGTAGTATCCTTAGGAAGTGTCCTTAATAAGCTTCTTACTGTGTCTTTAAGCTGCCTTATAATTTGATCAATTATGTGTTGGGGCTCGCTTGTTTTGTCTTTGAAGATTCACCTATTGCACTCTTTCCAAACATTCCAAATGACAAAGCCTGGAACCAGAATCCAAGCTTTATTAATAATCTCATTCCCTGAGAAGTTCTTCCTCCATTTTTTCAATGTGTTGGATATGCTGAGACTGTCCCTATTGACCTGTCTGAAGATTGAGGTCTCCCAGTACCACACCCTAGATGTGAAAGGGTAGAGGTTGAGAAGGTGTTCAATCGTTTCCTCATGTGAGCCACAGAGGTGAAATTTGGAAGGGCCAATGAAGCCTTTCTTTAGGAGATTCTCCCAAGTTAAGATCTTACTTTGATGCACTAGCCAAATGAATAACTTTATTTTCATCCAGTGGGGGTTTTGCCAAAGCTTCTTCCAGACTTGATCAATATTTACAAAGTTAAATCTTGTGACTTCCTGTTTTGCCTCTTTGAGGTTAAAGTTACCTTCATTGTTCTTTCCCCATCTTAATTGGTCAGGTGAGGAGGAAACCAGAATCCTTCTATGCTCTAAGTCCTGGTTGAGAGCGTCTGCCTTGGCCTTCAGAGGACTCTCATCACTGTAACTTAGATCCTTCCATTTCCTCCATTTTTCATTATTCCTTCCTTGGTCCCAGAAATCTTTTACCAAAAACAAACCTTTGCTATCTGTGTCACTCTTGAGAGCTGCCAAGTCATCCCTATATAGGTTGGGTTCCTGTTGCCAGTTGTCCTCCCAAAATCGAGCGAGGTCCCCTGCTCGGATTTCCCAGAAACAGTGTTGCTGAACAATGCTTTTATTCTCCCAGGCAAGGTTCCAAATGTGGGAGCCCCTGATTTGTCCTGACATTCTAATATGATCCTTCTCCTACCAATACTTGGCATACTTTTGTTTCCAAAGCTTAGCCCAGGGGGCATTCAACTCCTTGATCCATCTCCACCAAAGCTTAGCTCCCGAAACATTGTTGAGAGTCTCAAGATCATGCAGCCCCAAGTTGTCATGTCTTTTGGGCTTGCAGAGCTTATCCCAGGCTACTAAATCCCACTTCTTTTTCTCTTCCCCTCTGCCCCACAGAAAGTCCCTTTGTATGCTCCTTATCTATTTCTTAATACCTTGAGGACCAGGGAGAGCTAAAAACATGAAAATGGGAATGGCCTGCAAGACTGCTTGTGTCAGCACAAGGAACCCTACTAAATTTAAAGACCCGCATGTCCATTTTTTGACCTTGGCCTAAAGTTTATTTAATGTTGGTTCCCTTACCTTCTTGCTTAGAGGTTTGTCAGTAAGAGGAATACCAAGATATTTGGATGGCAACTGTTCCCTTTGAAAACCAAGAATTTTGGTAATATTTCTCTGAATAGCAATATGAGTGTTAAAGAAAAAGACTTTGGACGCTTTGAGGCTTACCTCAGTACCTGCTACCATAGAAAAATCGTTTAAGATGTTTTCGATTGCTCTGGCTTCTCTGACTGTGGGTATGCCCTGCAACATTGTATCATCCAAAAATTGTTGATGAGTGTTTGCTACTCCATCCGAGGTGAGCTTGATACCCTAGATTCGACCTTTAGCATTTTCCATTTTGATTGCCCTACCAAGCCCTTCCATCATGAGGATGAAGAGGAAAGGTGAGAGCGGATCACCTTGTCTGAATCCTCTGGAGGGTGTGAAGGTTCTTGATGGAGCTCCATTAAGCAGTATGGAAAAACTAGTCGTGGTAACTAGTGCCATGACCCATCTTATCCAATTATGGTCAAAGCCATAGGCTTTTAGAATTTCTCTTATATAAGACCAGCTTAGCTTGTCATAGGCTTTTGCTAGGTCCAACTGAATGATCATACTCACTTGTTTGTTGCTTTTGAGAGAGTGTACCACCTCATGCGCTTGGATGATATTGTTGAGAATTTTTCCTCCTTCCACATAGCCTGTTTGCTCTTCCGAGATGAGAGAAGGTAGAAGGGGCTTGAGTCTATTGTCTATCACTTTGGAAATGATTTTATACACCACATTACATAAGGCTATGGGTTGAAAACCATCTGGATTCATGGCATTTTCTTGCTTAGGGATTAAAGCTATGAAGGAAGCATTAAGATCCTTCAGAACCATTTTGGATTTTCTCGAGTCTTCCACAACCTCGAGGATATCCTATTTGTCTATTTCCTAGCAGGATTTAAAGAAGTCTACATTGTATCCATCTGGGCCTGGTGATTTTCCACTTTTCATTTCACTAATCACCTCACTGACTTCCTCTTCCGAAACTAACCTGTTCAGATTGTGGTTGTCCTCTCTGGTAACCAGCTTAGGGATATATTGGTGAAATGATCAATAAACCTAGATCTATCCTCCATTGGCTCCTTTGCAATATTGAAGAAGTGTTGTACAAGGATCAATTCCATATCATTGTGAGAGACAAGCTCAATGCCTTGAGAATCTTTGATCTTTGTGATTCTGTTGTGTGCCCTGTGGGCCATAGTGGATTTATGAAAGAACTTTGTATTTCTTTCTCCCTCTTTAATCCATTGAATCCTAGATTTCTGCCTCCAGAAAATTTCCTCTTGTAGGCATCGATCCTCCCATTCTTCCTACAAAGAGTTAGTTAGTTTTTGCCTCTCTTCGGTGAAGCCCTCTGTGATGTTGATCTGATTGATTTCCTGAAGCTTCTGCTCAGTTTCTCTTTTGGCCTTGAAGATATCGCCAAATACCTCTTTGTTCCAAGCTTTAAGTTTGGATTTAATGTGTTTAAGTTTCTACTGGAGCATGAACATTTTAGTGCCCTGAATGTTCAACTCCTCTCTCCACCATTTATCAATGTTACTAGTGAATTTAGGGTGTGAGAGCCAGGCATTTTCGAACCTGAAAGGTCTGTTTCTCAGAGTGCCCATAAAGGTAGCTTCCAGTTGTACTGGCCAGTGATCCAAACCTCCAAAGGGAAAAATGGAAGCTATCATGGCAGGTCCTATGAGGAGGAGATCCTCTGAAACAATAAATCTATCAAGTTTGGAAGCCACCTGAGAATCCCCTCCCCTTTTATTGTTCCATGTAAAGGTTACATTTATTATTTTAGTGTCCACTAGTCCTGTGTTCATAATGAAGTCCTGGAAGGCTATGGAGTCTCTGCCTAGCTATCTGGTGCCTCCTTTTTTCTCTAAAAGAGATCTTATCATATTGAAATCTCCTACAATGATCCAAGGCATATTGGGATGTCTTGCTTTTATATCCTCTAAGAAGGTGAGAAGCTTGAGTTTATCTGCTTGCTTTTGAGGCCATAAACATTTGTAATCATATATATCTCCTTACCACCTACAAGTTGACACACCAAAAGATAGATAGTTCCTAGATGCTTTAGCATCCAGGATTCCAAATTTCTGTGGATCCCACAGCATGAGAATCCCCCTCCTCCGAGTTATTTGCCTTAACCTCTAGATACTCATACTTGATTAACCACTTATTATGAATTTCTCTTATTTTATCCATCGAACATTTTGTCTCCTGGGTGAAAACCACATCTGGTTTTTCTTCTTTCATTCTATTACTTAGATTCCTCTGTTCCCTTCTACTCCCTGTACCTCTAATCTTCCAAGTTGTGAGCTTCATTAAGAAAGGTTAGTAAAGGAATAGCTGGTGATATCTTTCATATTACCTGAGTTAATCAATAGCTTTCCACATTCATTTAGCATCTCATTTTGTCTTTTTCTTCCTCTTTTCCTTCCTAAGTTCTTTGGAGATTGTGCCTGTGAATTCTCCATCATTTTGACCCCACTTGGCTCTTGGATTTCATGGTTTCTTTTGACACCAGTTCCCTTCGATTGTGACCTCCATAGAAAGAGCTATTGTACTCTGTCATAATCTTCTTTTGGCAGGGAGTCCACTCCTATGTTCTTTCCTTGTTCCAGAAATTTCTCTAGATCTAGATTTTCCCTATCTAGAATCTCCTGTAGTTCATGGTCCTCCATTCCTGCCTCACTTGGATTCATCTCATGGTTCCTACTGATCTCCATGCAGCTTGGTAGATCATCCTTTTGCTGGTTGTTCACTGTGATATCCTCCATTTTAGCTTCCTTATCCTGCTCCTTAGTTATGTTCTCCATGTCCTGGACTGTCTCCATGTTCTCCTCTGCTTCCTCTAGGATTTTGAAACTGTTGTGTCTTGTGTGTCTATCCTCACTGATCTTCTTGTGTGGACGTTTACCCCCTTTCCCTTTGCCCCCAACCTTGGTGAAACCCTCGTGATCTCTATCCAAAGTAGTTTTCCCATTTCCTTCCATATTGTTTGTTGGGCAGTCTCTGAATAGATGGCCATGTTCATGACATTTGCAGCACCTAAATGGTATGTGCTCATAATCAACAGTATGCACCCATTCTTCATCATATACCTCTAAAATTATCGCTTCCGGAACGGCTCCAAATAGTTCCATTTCCACACATATTCAGGTGAAGGAGGTATATTTTCCTTTTAGGGTTGCCTCTGAGATCTTTAGGAAATGCCCCAGCTTGTTGCCTATGGTGTTTAAAGATTCTGGTAGCCAATAATCTAGAGGAAGGAAGTATAGTCTAATCCAAACCAAAGCTGATGTGAATGTCTCACGTTCCGGGACAAATTTCATAATTCATGGCCACATGTAGAGTCCTGCCGCAGTATAGAATAAGGCCCCCCTTCGAACACTCTGTCTTTGTCCTCTAGGCTTGTGAACACCACTATGAAGAAGCACTCAGAACCAAAATGTAAATGTATTTCTCCCTTTGGCTTCCAATGGCTCCTTATCCGGACATGTAGCACCCTTTCTGTCAGCCATAACCCCATGAACTTACATATGATCACATGTTCTGTCATATGGTCCCTGTGCACTTGTATCGCTAGATCACTCAATATGACTCAAGGAATAATGCTCGACTTGGGTTTACAGACTCCCGTAGTCCTTATGGAAGTTGTTTTTTGACTACTGCCTCCATTCTCCTTCTCTTTACTTGTTTCCTGTTGATTCCCTTCCTGATCCTGAAGTACATTTCTTCCAAATGTTCCCTTGCCTCTTACTTCTGAAACCTTTTCCAATAGTTTTTTTAAATCCTTTCCTCCCGTGTCCTTACCTCCCTCTATGACTACCTAATTGTAAGAGGGAGCGGCTCTCCCCCCTGTGCGTTTGACCATGGAACCCTAAGTCAAAACCCTAGCGCCAACTCCAACCCTAGCTCAAGTTGCAGCCCCCACCAAAATGTTAGCCCAAAGCATATATTAATCAAATACAGAGCCACTTTCAAAATAGAGCCCACATGAACAAATTACCAGAAAGTTGTGAAGTTGATAAATTCATCACCAGTGACCATGATGAAAATAGGAGCTACACCAAGCATGAACTGGCCAGTGCGAAGAGAAAGGCCTCTAATGGTACCTAGCATTCCATGTAAATATTTCATGGATAATATTACGAGGCCTTCCTCCTCACATAAATCATCTTCATGTTCACGATGGCGTCCATTTGATGGTCCACTACATCACTTGCATCCATCAACTCATAGTCAAAGCTTGAAAAGAGACTCTCTTAATTAATCCAACTGATTAAACAACAAGGGAAAGGGTTGTAGGCAATGGTATGGGTAAGGAGGTTGGAATGAAGAGGGGGAATGAGGAAGTAGTTTGGTGGAATGAAGAGGAGGCATGAACATTGAAGAGGTGACGGGTGACCAAGAGAAATGGTAGGTGTCCTGTGGCATTTTAAAGTTTTGGATATGTATGGTGATTTTAAACATTGGTGCATGAGTTTCTTTTGTTGTTTTCATTAAAACATTAAATGTCTTCGAAGTAATGCTAGATCTGAACTAGTAATAACTAAACTGTTTTGAGATTTCAAGTTTATTATCCTAAGTTTTAACAAGAATTGTGAAAATCGTAATCTTTTCCCTGCAATAAGAGGTTGAAACCGAAACATTGGATAAAAAATTGTTTGATTCAATATTTATGTTTAAACATTGGCTGAAACAAGAATGTGGTGGTTGGTCAAAGCTATTTAATGTTAGTTCAACTCCCAATGAACATTATAGTCCCTACGCTTCCATAGGCAGGGAATAATAATGTATTGTAAGATCAGCATAAATTTGAATTGCATTTTGTACGATAAAATTTATGTGGTGTAAAAGTTGGAATGAGTATTTAAACTAAATAATTGAGATTTTCTTAAAAATGTTGTTGTTTACTGAGGCCTCAAATGGGTCAGTATTACTAAAAATAACAAGAATGGAGTTTTTTTTTTACAAAACAATTGCAGGAATTAGACTTTTTTTTGAAAAAACATCTAACAAGAGATTGAAGCTGATTTTTTATGGTCTTGGGTAACCAAAATCTTGAAGCTTAATAGCTATAACTAGGATTTCCAAAAATTTCTACAAAAGTTTGAGATGCTTAGCCATTTCAAGAAGAAATCTAGGTTTTGCTTTTCTTTAATAATTTACTCAGTTTGATAAATATACCTAGTATTCATGGTAATTCATAATGTCGGAATTATTAACCTGAGGAATAAACCATTGCATTTGACCAATTAATCTAGTTAGAAATATTATGGCAGGTCACATAAATGGAATTGATAACTCGTGAAAGCTAAAAAATACAAAACAAATCAACTTCACAAGATGAGAATGGTAAAATATTACAAATATACAACTCTCAGAATTATAGAAAATGACAGAAATATTATTAACATTTCATGGACTAATCACTAGTACTAATTTCTCATTCAAGATGATGTTGACAGTTTGAAGTTTAATAGCCACTGCAATTGATATTGTTGATTGGAAGTTTATTTTTCTGATTTAGAAGTTTAATAATACCTACCTATTGTGACGAAATGAATTTTTATTACCCGATATAATAATCTTGACCCAATTTGATTCCCTTTAATTATATAGAATGAAGTGTTGGATTCAATAATTTATGTAATTTATTAAATATTTATATGGCTAGCTTACCTTATTTACCATAAAAATATTGTGTTGTAAGATTAGCGAAAATTTGAATTTCATTTTGTAGTGTAAAATCCAACGTGAATATTTCACCTCTTATTTTTCCCTTTTTTTCAATTTTTTTTTTAATTTTTTTTAGTTGATTTTTTTTTTCATTCTTCATTAATCAAAATGAGAAATTACATATGTCTTTGTAGACCACATAAAATCAAGAGAAAAATATAAGAGGGAAGATTGCTAAGAAACTACATTGATGACACATTAATAACAAACAAGGCATAAATAGAGGGGAATGGACGAGATGGAGAAATAGAGGCATGCCCCAAAAGAAGTGAAATAGGGGATCAGAAACCATAGGAGCCATATTGTTGTAAAATTCCATCAATCTAGAGTTCAAAAAACATAATACCAAGACAGAAAGGGATCCCTCTCTTGTATACAACATCAACAAGCATATTTTTCTCTCGATACACATGCAAGAATGAAATATCATTGGAGGAGTAGAGGGCCTCGATGTTGACCATCCAATGGTGAAGCAAAGGAAGATCAATATATTTCTGCCCATATAGCCAATCAATGACCACCTTAGAGTCACCAAAGACCCTAAAGGAATCTATGCCAAGCCAAACAACATTCTGGAGAATTCAACACAACAACACAATCTCAACCCGACTATTAGTACCTCTACCACCATTCCATAAGAAATGAAATTCCCTACCAGGGCAGAGTTGGATAAGAGCACCACATCCACATGAACCATCTGCTAAGGCAACATCAAAGAATCCCCTAAGTAAATTTATCACCCAAATCCCTAAAAAGAATAGAGCATTGAGGGGACGAGGGGAAGCATGAACTGATTTCTGGGAAATGGTCAACAATTTTAACATTGGTAGATTGGAAATCATAGAAAACATTCTAAAAAATAGAGGCGTTTTTGGAATGCCAGGTACCCCAGGTAACATATTAGTGTAGGGCATGGAAAGGTCTCTGATCCAATTTATAGTAAATGAAGCAATCCAAGATGGAAGACCATGCACTATCAACCCTGATGTCCAAAAAAACTGCCACTTTGTTCCAAATAGACTTGGCATGAGGGTAGACGATAAATAGATGTGTGATATCCTCAAACACAGAGTGAAAAAAATGGCATCGACATGACCCATTATAACCCCTTTTCATCAAGTTTTCCCATGTCAGGATGCGATTAAATAAAGTCAAACAAGACAAGAAGTTGATCTTCAAGGGAGCTTCCCAACTCCACGTAGACACCATCCACACGTCATTTGGGCAAGAACAAGGGGTACCATAGATGTATGAATAACTTTCACTAATATCAAGATTTCCACGAGAATTACGTCCTCCCCATGTAACGGAATCAAACCTTTGAAACAACACAATTCCTGCCTCAATGAGCTTCAATGCATAAGACTCCCATTCATCTTCAAAATTAGCTTTGAGGCCCAAATCCATGCAATGAGGCCAAGTAGAGGAGGGAAGCAGATCAAGGAACCAATGCTTTTGATCACCAAGATGGTGGATACCCAATTGTTGCAGGAAAATGATGATTTGCAGGGACAAAATATGATGACAATGCATGTCTTTAATAACATCCAGTCCAATATAGATCTTGTCACCATTGCCCACATGCTACCTGAGGTTTCCACAAAACCATGATCTGACAGACATCAAACTGCTCCAAATATAAGATTTCCTCTGCTTATATGGGGCTCTAGCAACAAACCAGCAGTGTGAATATTTCAACTAAATAATTGAGATATTATTAAAAAACCATTCAATTATATTCATGCTTTTCATTTTGACTTATGATATGCAAACCGATTTAAAAAAAATTATGGGTTTTGATTTTATTTAATAATTTATGTGGTTCGATGATGATTGAATCGATATTCATGACAATTCATATGGTTGGAATTAGTAACCTAGGGAATAAACCATTACATTTGACCAATTAATTTAGTTAGAAATGTTATGGTAGTTCACATAAATGGAATTTATAATGAGTCAAAGCTAAACCATATGCAGCCAATCAACTTTGCAAAATGAAAATAAAAAAATATTACAATGATACAACTACCAAAATTATAGAAAATTTCATAAATATGATTATGATTTCATGGATAATCAATAGTACTAATTGCTCATTCAAGATGATGTGACAGTTTGAAGTTTAACAACCCACTCCAGCTTATATTGTTGACTGGAAGTTTATTTTCCTGATTTATAATTTTACTAATACCTACTTGTTTTGATATGATGAAAAACCTTTACATGATATAATAACCTTGACCCAAGTTTTATTCCCCTTAATTATATAGAATGAAGTGTTGGATTCAATCCGGTGGAGTAACTGACACTCTGATTAGGATTTTGATGTAATTGGGAGCCTCTTTACAAATACAACTATGAGAAAGTAAGGAAGTTTGAAGATTCAACCATCTATAACTTTATTTCTTTTGTCTCAGAATTACATATAATAAGTCCTAGTTTGTCAAAGAGTGAATATTCAATAGCCTATTCACTTTGGTGTATCTGTAGAAGTATATATAATGAATCTTAATCTTGAGATGTAATTTTTTATATATTCATAACTTACCTTCATATATATATATATATATATATATATATAGAGAGAGAGAGAGAGAGAGAGAGAGAGAGAGAGAGAGAGAGAGAAGGTTAATGTAAAACTATTAGAGCAAAGATACATATCTAGGAATAATGACACAAACTTGCAAGAATTGAAAAGAAAATTAGAATAGAGAATAAATTCTATTACACAATATTTATCTGAGAATCAATACATAAAGCAACTAAGTTAAGCTTAGTTGTACATGCAATAACTAAAACCCATTAAAGCTAACTAAATCTAAGTGTACTTTATGTTATATTAATGTGCACATGTACCACATTCAACTGCTAGAGTTAACTAACTAAATCAAAGTGCACAACAAATGTAAACACTAAATTTAACTAAAACTGACTAAGTGCACATCACATGTAATAACTAGAATTTAACTGAAGCTAATTAAAGCTAACTAAGTGCATCTACTCCAAATTGCAATTGTTAATTTTCATTTAATCCTTTTCTTTTGCATGGACCAAGACACGAATGGTGAAGATCTTGACTTGAGATGGTAAATTGCAATTGTTATTTTTCATTTAATCTTTTTGCATTGACCGAGACATGAATGGTGAAGATCTCCACTTGCTTAATCTTTCGAACAACTATGCCAGTTCAGTGAAGAGAGTTAAACTTCCATACTAGGGAAAATTTTATATGGAGAATGATCTATCTCTCCACTACCAAATTCAACCTAGACCATACATAAGTCTCCTGTATTCCCTACAAAATAGAATAAGCTTATGGAGACACATCGGATTACTAAGCAAACGTTAATATGCCTCTTAATTGCTTCCACAAAAGTCGAAATCCTAAAAATCTGTTTTTATGGGAGGTTGTTAATATTTGTTTTTTATTTAAAATTTAATTGGGTTTACTGAAGCATAAAAAGGAACAGTTACCGAGGTTACGTATAGAATATTTTTCTTAACATCCTCAATAATTTTAGATACAAACAAAATCCTTACAATTCCAAGCTCATTGCTTCTTCATGAACAGTGTTATTTAGAAATGGGAAAGCCACTTACCCACCAAATAGTTCCTCCATCATTGCTCTTCTCTTTTGGGACCGACATGAATAACAAGAACAAAAGATTGCCATTGTAACATCACCCGCTTGACCAATAACAAAAGATTTCATTACAACATCGTCTCTTCCTCTCAAGCCAAGCCATCCTAATCAGACTTACACTTATGGTAGGATAACTTGCAACCTTGGTTATCATAATTGTTTTTTACTTTTAGCTTTTCATTTTTATTGATTGTGAATGGGTGTATATTAAGGTATTCTAGCCATCTATCATAAAAATATTCTGTTAAAAAAAAATCGCTCTTATTCATATAAATAAACCAATAACAACTTTTGATACACTTCTTTAAAGGAACCTTTGTTATACTTCTTTAAAAGAACTTATTTTGAGGATAGGTATATTAAATATACATTGCTTATCTAAAAATTAAATAAGTAGTTTAAAGTTATTTACAAAAAAAAAAACAAAATGCAATTATATATAAATATAGAAATGTAGAAATTGGATTCATGCTTAACATTGTCCCACTTGAAGCCAAAAAAGAGTCGCGAACCAAGTCACATTGAGTCCTACCATGCCTCTACATAACTCATGTTTATTTCTTGGTAGAATCTTAGTAAGAATATCAGCTAGGTTCCTATCTTTATGGATCTTTTCCAAGGATAATTATCCTTCCTCCAACACACGACGGATCCAATGGTACCTTAAGACAATGTGCTTGGTTTTTTAGTGAAATGTTGGATTTTTCGCCAAGTGAATGACACTCTAACTATCACAATATAGCACATACTTGTCTTGCTTTGTTCCTATCTCTCCTCGGAATCATTGCCTCCACAACATCTCTTTATAAGCTTATGTTGCAACTATGTATTCTGCTTCTGTTGTAGAGAGAGTTACTATTCTTTGTAGCCTTGACACCCAAGATATTGTTGCTCGTGCAAATGTATACAACTAACTTGTACTGGAATTTCTGGTGTCAGTATCTCCAACCATATATGCATTTGTAAATCCTTCAAGCACAGTCTCATTATGACGAAAACCTAAACAATAATCACTAGTACCCTTAAGATACCTCATCCATTTTACTGCTTGCTAATTTTGTTTTCTTGGATTGACAAGGAACCTTCTCACTACTCCCACTAGATATGCAATATCTGGGCATCTACATACCATGGCATACATCAAGCTACCAACTGCTGAAGCATAAGGAATCTTACTCATATCTTCCTTCTCCTTTTCATCAGTTGGACATAACTGAATATTCAGCTTGAAGTGAGCTGCAAGGGGTGTACCAATTAGCTTGGCATTCTTCATATTAAACATGTCAAGCAACTTCTTAATATATTTTTCTTATGACAACCATAACCTTTTGTTTTTCCTCTCACGCATTATACTCATGCCCAATATCTATTGTGCTAGACCCAAATCCTTCGTTGCAATTTTTCTACCCAAATCTTTCTTCAACCTATTAATTATATTCTTATCATGCCCAACAATTAACATGTCATCCACATATAATAATAATAATATATACTTTCCTTGATCATACCTCTTGACATAAACACAATGGTCAGCTTCCAACCTGTGAAAACCATGTTCCAACATGAATGAATCAAATTTGTTGTACCATTGTCGAGGTGCATGTTTCAACCCATAGAGACTCTTCTTCAACCTATAAACAATGTCTTCTTTGTCTTTTTCTATGAAGACTTATGGCTACTCCATATAAATTTCTTTCTCCAATCTAAGGTATCTAGTATCTCTCGTGCTTTCTATTGGGTATTGGTTCGAGATTCTTATTCCATTGAATACCAGTCTATATCAAGCGGGGGAGTACCGACCTAAAGTTATTAGGATGACCACCCTATATTTCTTTTCTGAATCAGTTTAATTACTATCAAGAGGTAGGGTTTACCAACTCCCAACTTTTATTTTCCAGCAAAGATGTCATTTCTTCCATTCTTTAATGTTCTCAACTTTACAAGGCTCTCGAAAACAATTACGATCACCTTCATCAGTTAATAAAATATAATTTGAAGGAGGATACCTTTGTGAAGGCTTATGAGGCCTAGAATACCTATGAACCAACTTTTGTGGTGCATAATCAGGTTGAATCTCCTATAAAGGTTCCTACAAGATTCCTTCTTCTTGGTGTTCATCATTTTCCACTTGGTGTCCTTCCTATTCTTGAATTTTTTGTTCGTTTTCTTGCATTAGTCGGATATCTTCATACTGCTCTTCAAACCTATCAATAAATTTCTTGACCTCCATCTCACCTGCAATCCTCTTAAACATTTCTTACTCTATGGGGTCCAGGGTAGCGCCCCGGAAAATTTTGTTTTTGGACACTATATTAGGTTGTGCAGACCTACCTATGGTTTTGTGCATGATTTTCGCACATGGTTTTGGATGCAATGGTTTTCGGTCCATGGTTTTGGATGCGATGGTTTTCGGTCCATGGTATTGGATGCTTCGGCATGTATAAATATGTATTGTAACATTGAAAGGAATATAATGAAAAATCAAGCTGGTAGTCCCGGTTTTGGGATCCAGGGGAATATCTCTATGTATATGTATTATGCTCTCGCATTTTTTATTTTTTGTGTTTTAGAATTCGTATGCAGGTAATTTATGTATGGGGTTAAAACCTACATTTGGTATCAGAGTTGTTTTGGCTTCAAGGGGACACCTTTGCTACTGAGGGGTTTTGCTCAGGATTGTGGTAGACCCTGTTCAATGGGAGATCTGTGGGATCGATTCTGGTGGTGAAATAGGATGGTGAGCAATGGAAAGATAGAGATCAAGAAATTTAATGGTCAGTGTTTTGATTTGTGGAAACTCAAGATGGAGGATCTGTTGGTGGATAAATATCAGTGGGTTGTGGTAGATCTAGACACTAAACCAACAGGAATGTTTGATGAAGAATGGAAGAAGTTGGATCGGAAGGCTAAGAGCACAATATGATTGTGTGTCTCAAATTCAGTATTGTTGAATGTATCAGGGGAAGCTACGACAAAGGCTTTTTGGTACAAGTTAGGGACTTTGTACCAATCTAAGTATCTAGTGAATAAGCTATTCCTATGGAAAAATCTATATAACCTGATGATGAAAGGTGGAGAATCAATGACAGAACATCTGAACGCATTTAATACTTTGTTAAGTCAGTTATTATCTATTGATATTAAAATTTCAGATGAAGATAAGTACATCAGTTTGTTGTTTTCTCTACCAGATTTGTGGGATAGTCTGGTTATTACAATAGGTAGCAATGCAACTACCTTGCAGTTCAATGAAATTGTCTCATCCTTACTGACGAAGGAGATGAGACAGAAAAATATGGAGATTTAGAATGGTGATGCTTTGTCTATACGAGGATGGTCCCCGAACAGAAACGAAAATAAGTCATTGAGTGGGAGATCTAAATCTAGAGGGAGATCTAAATCTCTAGGAAAACCTATAAAGGTGGTGTGCTGGAAATGCAGAAAGGAAGGGCACTACAAAAGGGATTGTAAATCTAAAGCTCCCAAAAAGGAAAGGGATCTGATGATGCTCCTTCTGCAGAGGCGAAAACCACCTTAGATGAAGGTGGGGATGTGTACTTGGCTTCTTCAGGTACACATGAAGATCATGAGGCAGGGTTGATTGGCTCAGGTGCATTCTTTCACTTCACTACCCATAGAGAGTGGTTCTATGAGTGTGAGAAACATGATGGTGGTGATGTCTTCTTGGGGGATGATAGGAAGGCTAGAATCGTTGGTCGCAGAAAGGTAAAGTTGAAGTTGCAAGGTGGAATGGTTAGAACACTTCTGGGTGTTCTACATATTCCTGCATTGTCCAGAAATCTGATTTTCATAAGCAATCTGGATGATGCAGGTGTAAAAATAGTTTTCGAGAAGGATACCTGCAAAATTTTTTGGGGAGCACTCGTATTGATGCGGGGAGTTTGGATTGGAAATCTGTACAAGCTGCAAGGTTGCACTATTATTGATCGGTGCAATAGTTCTATGGTTCCTGAAAGTGGAGCAGAAAATCTAGTGGTCTCTAAAGAGAAGACCTTGATGTGGCATCAAAGGGTTGGACATATTGGAGAGAAGGACCTTCGAATACTTCATGGTAAAGGTATGGTAGAAGGTATGAGTAATAACTCTCTGGATTTTGATTTCTGTGAATATTATGTATATGGGAAGCAGAATCGGGTGAGTTTCCCCTCTGGTGGTAAGAAGGTGAAACATATATTAGAGATTGTGCACAGTGATGTGTTTGGACTTGTGAAGGTTCCATCACTGGCTAAGTCTGTGTACTATGTATCATTTATAGATGACTTCTCAAGGAATACATGGATATATTTCCTTAAGAAAAAATCTGAAGTCTTTGTCAGGTTTAAAGAATTTAAGGCTTTGGTGGAAAACCAAATAGAGAAGAAGATAAAGGTGTTGAGGATAGATAACAGTGGAGAGTTTTGTAGTAAGGAATTAGGAGGATTCTGTAAGAAGTGTGGTATAAAACGGTGAAATACTACTCCATATACACCTTAGAAAAATGGACTTGCAGAAATAATGAATAAGAAGTTGATGGAAATGGCAAGAAGCATGCTCAGTGGTGCTGGGTTAGGACAAGAATTCTGGGCAAAGGTGGTGGAGATTGCATGTTATCTGGTCAATAGATCACCTTCATCAGCATTGGAAGATAAGACTCCACAAGAGGTATGGACTAGTAAGAAACCTTCTCTTTCACATCTAAGGGTATTTGGATGTGATGCATATGTACATGTTCCAAAGGAAAAAAGAACCAAGTTGGATAGTAAATCTGAAAAGTGCATCTTTATTGGGTATAAGAATGGTTTAAAGGGTTATAAGCTTTGCAACCCAGTAACAAGGAAGGTTGTGTACAACCGAGATGTGGTGTTCAGAGAGGTGAAAGATGTTATTAAACATGAAGTCCAATCAAAGGAACTTGAGAAGATAGAGTTTGAGCTTAAGGAGGAAGAATCAGACTCTAAAGCAGAGGAGGAATCAAAAGATGAAGAGCCACAAAGTCAGGGTGTGAGAAGATCAGTTCGAGAAAGAAGGCAACCAGAAAGGTATAATCCATCTGCTTTCTATTCAAATTATGCTTTATCTATTTCTGATGATGATCATAGAATTGTGAAGGAAGTAGTGGATTTAGAGGATGGAAAGCTGTGGAAAGAGGCCATGGTTGATGAAATGGCATCTTTGCACAAAAATGAGGCTTGGGATCTGGTGGAGTTGCTGGCTGGAAGGAAACCCATTGGCAGCAAATGGGTGTTCAAGAAGAAGACAAAAACAGAAGGAAAGGTGGAGAAATACAAAGCTCGGTTGGCAGAAAAAGGTTATTCCCAGGTGCCAGGAATTGATTTTCATGATATTTTTTCTCATTTTGTTAAGGTAGCTTCTATTAGATTACTTTTATCTGTTGCTGCTGCTTTTGATTTTGAGGTAGAACAGATGGATATGAAGACATCGTTTCTTCACGGGGATCTAGAAGAGGAGATCTACATGAAACAACCTGAAGGCTTTGTGGTGAAGGGTAAGAAAGAAATGGTATGCAAGTTGAAGAAGTCTCTGTATGGGTTAAAACCGTCACCAAGGATGTGATATCAGAAATTTGATACATTTATATGGGAACTTGGCTTCACCAGAAGCAAAGTAGATCATTGCGTGTATTTTAAATTAATTGGTCACAGTGTTATTTATCTAGTCTTGTATGTGGATGATACGTTGCTGGTTGGAAATGACAAAGAAATTATCGAGGATTTGAAGACCCAATTGTCCTCCAAATTCGACATGAAAGATCTTGGTGTTGCAAACTATATTTTGGGCATGGAAATTAAAAGAGACTGGAAAAAGAGGAAGGTCTAGTTAAACTAGAGGAAGTATGTTGAGACAATATTGCAGAGGTTTAATATGTAGGATAGTAAACTGGTGAAGGTTCCTATTCATGTAGGTGTGAGGTCATTTGCTGAACAGTGTCCCAAGACACAAGAAGAGGAAGAGGACATGTCCCATGTTCCATATGCAAATGTAGTCGGTAGCCTGATGTATGCAATGGTCTATACTGGACCAAACATTGCACATGTAGTGGGAGTATTGAGAAGGTTTATGTCAAAACCAGGGAAGGAGCACTGGACAACAATGAAGCGGGTTTTCACGTATTTGCATGGCACTAGTGATTATGGTTTGTGCTACCAAGGAAGACTAGGATTGGACAGAGGTTTGGATATTCGTGGCTTTATTGATGCAAACTGGGCTGGAGATCTAGATCAGAGAAGATCTACAAGTGGTATGTGTTTAACCTATTTGGAGATGCAATCAGTTGGATGAGTAAGAAACAATTTATAGTGGCATTCTCAACTATAGAGGCAGAATACATGGCAGCCATTCATGCAAGCAAGGAAGAAGTTTGGTTGCAAAGATTGTGTTCAAGTATGGGGTTAGTACAGGGAGCTATAAGGATGACTGTGATAGCCAAAGTGCAATTTTCTTGGCAAATAACCCTGCATATCATTCACAGACAAAGCACATTGATGTTTAGTATCACTTTATGAGGGATATGATAGAAGACAAAAGGGTGTTGCTAGTAAAGGTGGACACTTTGAAGAATATTACAAATGCATTGACAAAATATGTGAGCTCTGAGAAGTTCTCTTGGTGTAGAGAAACGATGGGCATTGCAGGAAAAGATAAATGACTAAGCTCTCTTGTGGCTCCCTGTGGAAAGAAAACAACAAGTGGGAGAATGTTGGGCTGTGTTATATTCTTTCCATGACTAGCCCACATAGTTAATCGGGGGGTTAGAAGGGGGGCAGAGCCCCCGTTCATTGCGCCGATTGTGGGGGGGGGGGGGGGGGGGGGGGGGGGGGGGGGGGGGGGGGGGAGGGGGGAAGGGGGGGTGTCACAGGTTGATGGGTGCAGGTAGCCCCACTCTATGGGATCCAGGGTAGCGCCCTAAAAAATTTTGTTTTTTGACCCTATATTAGGTTGGGCGGACCTACCTATGGCTTTGTGCATGATTTTCCCACACGGTGTTGGATGTGATGGTTTTTGGTCCATGGTTTTGGACGTGATGGTTTCAGTCCACGGTATTGGATGCTTCAACATGTATAAATATGTATTGTAACATTGAAAGGAATATAATGAAAAATAAAGCTGGTATCCTGGTTTTGGGATCCAGGGGAAAATGTCTGTGTATATGTGTTTTATGTGTTACATTATCCCATTGTTTATTTTATGTGTTTTAGAATTCGTATGCAAGTAATTTCTGTACAAGGTTGAAAACTACACAAAATGATTTTATTGTGCTTAAGGATTCACCAATTTTTGCAAGTGAAATGAAGAGTTTTTATGTTAATTTTATGAGCAATTAACATAAACCAGAAACTAAACAACGACATAAACATGTACAGAACATCATCAAAAAAACATTACAACAAGCACATGATAAAGGGGTTCACCCCTCCTGGGCTACATCTCCTTGGTCCACATTCCAATCGCTTAGGCCTCTCTATTATGCTCAAAAGTGTAAAAATATGTGTTTACAATGCTCAAATGCTTCTGAAACCTACTCCAATCAGTTGAAAATACTAAAAAATGGCTATCTAGCCCCTTTTTGTATTCAATTTGGTGAAAAACTGGAGAGTTTATGACTTCTCCTAGTTTTCCCACTATTCGCTCCACAATTTTCCCCATTTCTCGCATGATCCTACAAATAAGTCTCAAAATCTGCTAACTGGGTGAAAAGTTTGCCGCGCGGCGAGCCATAATATGTCGGCCAAATCACAATTGGCAGAGTTCTGTGGGCTTATGGTCTATGAACCAAGAAAGGTGATGTGTGATTGTGATACAATGGACTCGATGAAGGATTAAACTCAGATCATAACTGTATTGCATCTGCTAATCACAATTGTGGAGTACCAATGATCTTATGGTCTATGGGACTCTGTCTTGTTGCGATTTGCGATTGCAATAGCACATCACAACCCGAACTTGTCATGGTTGATTATGTAGTGTCATGCGATATGCAATGTGTGATCGCATCAAAACCTTGGTGCCATCGGGAACCGATTTGTAATGTCGACCCGCTTGTCTTTTGTGAAGTCTGCTTACGATTTATCGCATCACAACCCTTCCCTACTCGGGGGTCGATTATTTAACACCTTTCCGCATGTGACCTGCGATTTGCGATATGTGGGGGCCAATGGTAGCTTGCCACTTGGTGCCTCCCAATTTGTTGATGGAACCTACCACATCCTCTAATCCTACGATGTGACAAAGTCAAACCTAAACTTTGACTTGCTTTAGCTTCTACATATGAGCTTGGTTTTGAGTGGCATTCACACTGTTGGATTCATAATGACAAGCTCTTCGATCTGAAGCTAAGTTTAACAAAATTCTGACACTTTGATTTTTGAGCATAACTTTGAGCACCTAATTATTCCTCCCCACTAGAACTCTTTTGGGCCCAAAAAGATCACTTTCAATTGACCACCAGGTGAGGGTATAGTTCCCTCACCTTTCCAACCTCCATCCATTTTTATTCTGAAGGATTTATACCCTTGAGCCCCGCTTGAAGATAATCAATACTTCCCATTTTTGTTGTCCTTGTTCTTCTGTCAAGTATAGTGTCTTGTTGAAGCTTGTTATAGTGTTTTCTTCTCAAAGGTGTATGAAAAGAAATCACCTAAGACTGTGGATGAAAAATAGTCTCAAGAATATAAATGACTACTAAACATTGTAGATATTCAACAAATGATAAAAACAAAACCTACCAAAGCCCTGATCTATGCCACAACCATATTTAAACAACAAAATGAAATAGTAATAAATGCAGGTAACTCCAATAATCCAATGGAAACCAGACATACAAAGAATATATTTTATTAAATAACACCTATGAAGGGATCAAATAAATGTTTCTAGTCCCCCTCTATGGGATGGGTTCTTGGCTATCCTCAAATATCTTTAGCTTTTGTAGAGTCTCTATCCTCTATAATGTGTAAACCCAGCAAATAAAATTTTTGAGCTTAAAGGGAACTCAAATGGAGAAGAAAAATGGTGTGCGATAGTGATAATAATCAGAGTTACAACAGTTAGTGCAACATCGAAAATGATTAAAAGTGAATAATGGATGGAAACCCCTTCTATTTATAACACAATATTGAGTTATCCTCGGATAATGAGAAACAATAAAATATTATTATCTCATTCTAGAAAGAACCACTTGGAATATTTTATTATATTTGTCTAGGAGGGAATAAGTATTTAAATTGTTATTTAGAAATAATAAATAAATAGATGACATATTTATCATCTCAAGAAATGTTTTAAGGAATAATAAACAAATAATGATTTATTTAATTATTCCTAAGGGATTTAGCCAAACTTGACAAGGAATAATAATTAATTTGCAATTAATTAATTATCCTGGAGAAAAATAAGATAATTAATAATTTATCTGTTTATTTTTCATAACTAGGTCAAATATGACAAAGAATATTAATTAAACAATGGTTTAATTAATTATTCCTCGAAGTAAATAAATAGTGATTTATTTAATTATTCTTCATGGATTTAATTATAAATTGATTAACAAAGGTGGTTTATTAAGTAATTTCTCACAGTGAAAGCAATTTTACTATGGAAAAATTGAATTTCCATGGTGTACTTTGATCCATCTAGTAAATGGAGGCTAGATGATCAATTTTTTGGTTATAACAGATTTCCCCCCAACGTACAAGTGTTAGGAGCAAAACATATGACCAAAGTACATTTTAAAGACACAATCACTAGACAACAAAGTGGAGTCTGAGAGAGAGAGAGAGAGAGAGATAGAGACTAATGGAGCTGAATCAAGAGAGGATAGGGACAGAGGGGACGAGACCAATGCAAGTCTCCTTTTATGTTGTGGTATCGGATCTTAGTGAGGCATGGGAGGCATACCTGTACCCACCAAGATAACTTAGTACAAAAATAATGATGTGCCCAGAAACATAAAACTAAGAAATGAAGTACATATTGAATGGTACATGACATGCTGGAATAACTGAGCCAAAAAAAATAAAATGTGTCCCATATACATAATGCACCTTGTAAAACATGAACAAGGAATTAATACAATTATATCCAAGTACATGAGATATAATGGTCCTTCCCTCAAAAAATGGGTGGGAGGGAGGGTAGTGTTAGAGGGAAAAGTGTCTATATAGAACTGCTCTATCCCACTAAGGTGTGGTAGCTACCTTAGAAACAAACAAAGTAAAGTCTACTTTCGTTTTCTTTTATGAAAGATAGATGAGAGAAGAATAGGAGACCAACCTCTGTCTTGCGCTCGACTCCTTGTTCGATTCCTCTCTCTTCTGATAGTCTTTTGTTACTCGCCTTCTCATATACCCAGCTTCACAGAGTACCTGTAGGATCATAGCAACATAAAACTATACAAGAACATGGATCTACTATCATAAACAATCTAGGGTCAGATGTAAATTGACCATACAAATGTACAAAACATAGATTACACAAGAGTATGGAAGAAAACTAGAATAGCTTTATTGATAATCAAGAAAAAGCCAAGAGAGTTACAACCAGCTGTTTTGACCCAGCATCATCCTCTCAGCAAGTAAGCCCTTCTTCATCTCATACAAAGCTTAGGTCACCCAACACTCTGATGTTGTCTCAAGAAACCAACAGCAATTCCTTACAATATGCAAAATTCCAGCCTCTGGATCTTTGGGATGAGGGATCCATATATAGATATCTGTAAGGGGGATGAGTCATCTTGTGATTTGATTAGTGTCTTCCCTCTGATAGTTCTTGCTTCCACCTGGAGATTGATGATCTCTTACTCATCCTTGGTCGAATTCAGAGAGGCAAGTGTCACAGGAGAAGCTTCTGGAAGATTCCATGCTTTTCCACCTCGCGGATTGACACTGCCATTTGTCACTTCTCGCCCATCGCACCCCATAGAAGGGATTTTTGAAATGCAACACACCCACACAGTGTATTTAGGTGAGATGCAACGCACTTTGCCTATGGAGCAGGTGAAATGATCCTGTTTTGACCAGTTCTGAGTAGTTTTTCATGGAGAACTTCTGGGAGAAGCTGTAATCAATTGACCTTGTTCCTTTAGGGGTTAGAACAACACTTTTAGGGACTTAGGAGCCCTTGGTTTATGGACATTTTATGCTTGGGGTTGTAGTGCCCAAAAATGTCTATAAAAGTTGCCCCCTAAAGCATCAGGTCGTTAATCTTTTTTGGATGTCGGGTGAAATGCTTTATCATGAGGATCCGAAGTTCTTTCAAGCTGAGAGGAGACCTATAATAAGATACAATACAATACATTATTTTCATAATATTTTCATGATCTAGCTGAGGGAGGCATTCCCATGCTCAGCTTTATAAATTCATTCTCATGTACATAGGACAGACAATCGTCCGAGTGTAGACTGATGATTCTGGTAGAGCCATCATCCCTTTGATTGGATGATTATCTGTGCAGCAATGATGTACATTTGATGTCTTTATTTTCCTGAATATATATCGCAGCCCGGATGGCTGAAACTAGATCCGGGGTCTTCAATCTCGTTCGATCTTCACTCAAAGTACAAGTCGATCCATGTGAGAGATTTTCTGGAGTCGAACATGGAAAGACATCGCCTGATTACCAGCCAATGATGTAAGCTGTTAACAGGCACAAGAGGAATCACCGATAATAATAATGACCCTCAAGGTATTGCAGTACAATGCACATGGTGTGAATAAAGGACTTGGCATCGAACACCACGCAAAATCTTTCGGTCGAAGGCCAATGATGTAAACTTGTCGCCGGAGGTGAGAAACTTGCCATTGAGGCATGCAAGCTTCAAAGTACTGAAAGGGTTGTCCCTAGATCGACATCTTGGATAATGAGCTGATGTCGACAAGAAGCGATACGTCATAGGAGGGTCTTAGTGAATCCCACATCAATGACACTGAATGGAGTAAATGATTTTAATGGAGGTGAAAACGATCTGGTGATATAAGGTTCAGGGTGGCGGTCATGAAAGAATGGAGCGTAAATGTATTGCAGCGGGTGAGACACAGGTGAACTCTTTGAATGACTTCTCTTGAACATATCGGCGACACTAACGTGATGGATTGGTAGCATTAACCCCAAATGTGGATAGTGTGATGTGACCATGGTGATGTGACCGGTGAATGAAACAACCCAACCCGACTTGGATGGGGATTGAAAGTGTCATGTTCGAGAGCGACTTGCTACCGACAAAGTTTCTTCAAGTTTTCTTCCAAATTTTTCCCCAGTCATTGCTGACCAGTACCTCTTTATTTTTGTCAAGCTCGAGGAGGATAACATATGCTTGTTCTATAATTTTCCCTTCGGGCAAACCCATCGCTATGTTTTAACGAGCCTAGCGATAGTGAAACTCGTTCTCGTCTATAGACAAGTTTGTCGCTATTAATTTTTAACGAGCTTAACGACAAAGATAACTCGGTCCTTTTCATTTTTAGAGAGTTTGTAAAGGAACGTAAAGGGAACTCCAAAATATCCATTTTTGTAATCTAGTCCCTTAAGTCCGAAAAAGTATAAAACCATGCAGAAGGGATGAATTTTCGATACTTTTAACGAGCCGAACAAAACAAGCGCTCGATCTTTTTGTGTAATAATCCCTCAGGTCCAAAAAGATTAAAATCTAAAGGAGGGATAGCACTTCCGGTCCCTTTAATGAGCTGGAGAGGCCAAGGGCTCGGCAATCTTTTCATATTTTACGAGTCAGTTGAAAAGAGCTTAAAGGAGACTCGTTTTTTGAGGAAAGAGTGATAAATTGGGTAGCAGCTGATTCTAGGTAAGGTTTGGAATTTTCCAATCACGACAATGTTACAAGGATGGCTAATAGGATCACTCTTCGCAGCTATTCCTCAAAAGGGGTAAACAATCAAATGGAGGTGAATGATCGGCCAATACAGAGTGGAGGTGATGATGAGAACACGACCAGGGCTTTAAAGGCTGAAGTACTACATTCACGATGGTTATTTACCGGGAATCGGTTCATTTTTTTTGATTGAGCTTAAACACTAGGGGAAACATTTGCTCATGACTTATGTTTATTTTTTAACGAGCTTGAACTATGTCCTAAAACTGCTCTATTAATCCAGTCGTGTAATAAGAATGTCTCATATATAAAAATGGCATTATCTCAAAGCTTTGCCCCACATCCTTTCTTTATGCAAGTTAGGAAACGACCAATCCAAAAAACAGATAAATGATCGCTCTTTGCTTGCGTGCCAAAAGGTTTGCATGCCCCCAGGTATAAAACAGAGTTTCAAGGTTACCCCTTCTTTCTTCCGTCAAAACATTTGTTTTACCGAGAGAGGTCTACCTCTTACAGGTTACCAAAGATTGTTCTATTCACACCGCAAACAAAACACTTCTTCGACGATGTCTACCGAAATAGAAAAAGGTGAGACAATTCGCCCACATAACTTTGACAAGGGAATCTTATTCCAG